>JAABOM020056903.1:0-15269 GCA_011800125.2 Solanum clarkiae | reverse complement strand
CTACACTTTAGCCACTCTGTGTAAGCGACCTTCTTATCTTGTACTTTACCCTGAACTTCCGCATTCCACCACCAATCTCCTTTATGACCACCAAAAGGCCCTCTCATAACTCCTAGGACCTCGGTAGCTACCTTTTTAATATAGCCAGCAGTCGTATCCCACATACTATTTGCAGTACATTCACTACTCCACGCCTTAAGGTTTCTCAACTTTTCTTCCATCTCGCCGGTGAGGGAAGGTGTAAGGCTTCCCCATCTAATCCTAGGTTGGGCATACAAAACCTTCTTTTTCTTTTCTCTCTTGATTTCCACATCCATCACTAAAAGCCTATGTTGATTGGAGACATTTTCACTCAGAATAACCTTGCAATTTTTACAATGACTTCTATCGCCCTGTCGGATAAGAAGGTAATCAATCTGAGTCTTAGAAACCGTACTACAAAAAGTAATCAAGTGGTTTTCCCTCTTCGGGAAACACGAGTTAGCAATCACTAACTCAAATGCTTTGGCAAAATCCAAGAGAGACGTCCCACTTTCATTCCTCACACCAAAACCAAAGCCTCCATGCACATCTACAAACCCATTATTAGATGCCCCGATATGCCCATTAAAGTCACCTCCAATGAAGATTTTTTCTGTCACCGGTATACCTCGCACAACCTCATCCAGATCCTCCCAAAAGCGCCTTTTGACTTCCCCATCTAGACCTACTTGGGGCGCATAAGTACTAACAACATTCACAACATGCCTCCCACCATGAGTTTGATAAACATCATCCTATCATTAACCCTCCTAACCTCGACCACATAATCCCTAAGAATCTCGTCTACCAGTATTCCTACACCATTTCTACCCCCAGAACCACCTGAATACCACAACTTAAACCCATCCACGTCCCGGGCTTTAGTACCCGCCCACCTAGTCTCTTGGACACATGCTATATTAATATGCCTCCTTCTAAAACTTTTTACTAATTTTATGGACTTCCCTGTTAAATACCCTATATTCCACGATGCTATCCTTAACTTGAATAGACTCATGCCCCTCTCACTCTCCTTACCCCGCACCCCTGACCCCAACTGATGACATGACCCTAATCCACCATGAGATCTTGACGCCACTAACTAAAACTATTAACTCGCAAAGCAGCAACAACTACAAAAGGTACAGCAATATTCCTCAATACACAATAGTATATCACAACAATATATGGCGATAAACACAAATATACACAAAAACTGCAACAATCTACCGCAGTATGCAACAATCTATAGCAATCTAGCCAATATACACGTAAACAACAAGAAAAACTACCAATAAATAAGTATACAACAATATACCGCAATAATATATAGCAATATATAATAATATATAACAAAATACAGCAATATACAACAATATATACCCAATATACAATATATAACAACAATATACAACAATATACACACTATACAGCTGCAGTAAAATTATGGAACAATACTTTCAACAAGCAATTGTAAGCAATTGATCAATGCAACGAAGCAAAGAAACAAAGAGCGGGGAGAAAACAATAACTCAACAGAATAAAACAAATGAATCCAAGAAAAAAAATCAGTCTGCAAAAATGATTGAATGTTGCCAGAATCTACTAGAAGCCGCCGGAAATTGGTTGATCTAGTTTGCCGAGACCTAACAATCAATTTACAAGAGTGAAATATGACAAATTATGCTACAAACTAGCAAGCAATTATAGCAAGATAAATGCAATAAACTAAAGAAAAACAATCACAACTTTACATAGTTTTAACATAGTTCATAAACATATTCATACTAGTAAACCCATTTGTAAAATCAACTTTAAATCATGCAAATTGCGTAAAAAGGAGATTAGACCACCATGGTGAAAGGATCCAATGGTTGAAACCCACATACTTTAATTTTGAAGAGTTTCTTGAAGAAGATTTGAAATGGAGCCTGAAGCTTGAATGAAATCCTTAAATCCGGATGAGTTTTGTGACTCTTGAATCTTGAGGAGGACTTGGGGCTTGACTTGGTTCCCCTGAATTCCAACAAGACTTCTTGAAAACCTTGAGAATGGATGGAGAATTTGATGAAGATTAGAGAGGAATTTGAGAGTTTTTTTGGTGAGTTTTTACGGCTAAAGACGACTAAAGAATGAGAAATTTTCGTTTATATAGATATAGGGTTATTACCTAATTGCCCTGGAGTAAAAAGAACAATTTTCAGAAATTTTTAAACTAGTACGCATCAAGTATGCATAGCGGACCCATCTCGGACAGCTACTGTTTTTGCGAAGTTTCATCAGAAATTATTTTTGTTGGCACGGACAAAGTATATCTTATATGTACTCATTTTCCCACATAATTTTGCCCTCTGAACAAGAACATAAAGTCGGATTTATGAAATTCTACACGGATTTTGAGATATTAAAAAAATACATTATAGGGTCTTTCTAATCTACGTAGAGGGATGTTTAAATATCCCCGATTTGAGATATAAGGGAATTACGATTATGGAGGCATTCATAGGCAAGTATGGAGCGTTTCAATATCTCCCTCTTGTGAACATTCATCCCCAAATGTCGAAGAAACATACATAAGAAGAGTAATGATGAATAAATCAGCTCCAACAAGAATGCAACAATATATTTAAAACACCATTTTTAAAATCTCAACATAAATGTCAAAAATCATCACGAACTTGTCAATATGAACATGGATGCATGCACATGACATAGGGGCTGAAACATAAGACTTGAAATCAGAAAAAGGAGTTCAACATGTTGTCATAAACTTGAATAGAATGGAAAGAGGTACGGATATCGCCTTTCCATGCCCGCTCCAGCTCCCCGAGAGACACTTTCTACTTGACGATTCTTCTAAAGAACCTTGATGAACACTACACCATTACAAATCAACTTCTTCAACCCTTCCATCCAATACCTCCACCAGGACCTCTTTAGAAGGCAACTTATCCTCCACAACACCCACAATCTTATGAGTTCTATAGCGCTAGAGTCACCACTACATCCCTTCAACCTAAAAGCATGAAAAATCGGACAAACCATAACCATATCCCTAGGTAATTCCAATCTTTAAGTAACCTTACTAATCCTCTTCTACACTCTATAAGGACTCATAACCCTAAACTCATTGTCAACCTTAATCACACATAGTCCACTTGGTGCCATAGACCACCATCTTCCCCTAGGGAGACAACCTCCACTCTATCATCTTTTCACCCAAAACCTCTAACTCTAATAAGGCAAAATCAAGGTATTGCTTAATCTAGACCTATTCAACCAAAGAAGATTTGGAACCATCATGAATACTACACCACCATGCTCAACTTCCTCCAACCTAACCCCCAATCTAGCCAAACGATGGACCTCTCTAGTCACCCCTTTGCCACCATCATCAACATATGCTAGGCTACTTATGGGCACCCTATTTAGAGCACCGACCATAACATTAGCCTTACCGAGGAAAAATAATGCATACTTATTCATAATCCTTAAAGAATTCTAACGACTTTCTTGCTATCCAAAATGCATACCTATCATATTTAGCAATAACCTCTCATCTTCCAAGACTTGTAACACTGCCCCCAAATGATTCACAAGCTCTAAACAAATCAATAACTCATCACTAGAGACCACCACAAACATATCAAGGTAGGGTTTTAAGACCCTATTCAAGAAATCCACAAACACCACTGTGCATAAGTCAACCAAACAACTCCATTAATACCAATAATGTTCACTCCTGTTCCAAAAAGACACCTAGGGATATCACCTACCTTCATCCTCATTTAGGGACAAAACCTGAATCAAAGATCAATCTTAGAGAAGTGACTAACCCATTGTAGTTGAGCAAATAGATTGTTTATCCTTAACCATCATATTACAGCCTTATGGGTTATACACTCATTGAAAGCATGCTATGCAAGTAGTCAAACCACCTCAAGACCTCCAACACATCTATCTAAGTCCAACCAAGATCCCATGACAAGATTCTATGCAACAATAACATAAGGCAACCCTCAAAGATCTCTCCTAGCCACTATAGACTCATGCAACCATCTGAGACACCTATGAATCCTATTAGCACAAAGAAATAAAACAAGTAACTCTCGGACCTATCAAATCACCCTACTCAAAACTCCAATCACAATATTGGCCTTACTTAATGTCAACTAAGTCACGAGAGAGGCAATAGAAGATAACCTATTCATAACCTCTAGTAATAGCCCACTAAGCCTAAGAAACTTCTAATATCTGATGGGTTCAAAGGTCTACGCCAATCTCTAATCATCTTCGTCTTACTAGGGTCCACCTTAATACCATCACTCAGCACCACACAAGCTAGAAAGGAAACCTCTTACAACCAGAATCCTCATTCCTCCTATTTAGCATTGAACCTTCTTCTTTAAACTTTGTAGTTCTATCCTCGTAAGACGCACATGCACTACCTCATTAGGGAACATAAACCATTAAATCATCACCAAAACCACTATAAACCTATTAGAGTAAGGACTAAAGATCTTACTCATGAGACTTATAGGCATAACCAGCGGACTAGTCAAACTAAAAGACACTACCCCAAATTCAAACATCAAAAATGGGCATTCAAGGCCTCATCTATCACCACCGACAATTCTATAAACAAAACAACTTAGGTTCAATATCTCCATTTCTCCCAAGATGATAAATGCAACCCCATACAGACCAATTGTTCCTTAAGACATGAAATTGACCTACCTCCCTTGCTATGACTAAACAACCTCCTACTCAAAGATGGCTTCACTAAGGAATCTAAATTTGACTCTATGGGTCCCACTATCTATGAAGACACAACATGCGTGCAACTATCCTATCCCTAGAATGCCTTCAAATCCAACACATTAACTCTAACAAACCACGAAGCAAGACCCTATGTGATCGAACTCAGACCAACACCTATGAACCTTGTAGCAATAATATACTCAACAAAAGGATAGAAACCAAAGGTTCACATAACAATTTGGGCACACAAGAAGTCCCACTAGCAACCAAAAAGAATAGAGAAGAAATAGGGCACACTGGGCCTATTAGTGATGCACATCAAATCCAAGGGAACTTCAACTTACCGGTAATAGCATCGGACACCTCATCCCCTCCTTGACACACTTGATCAACATGATCACCTAGATCCAAAGGTCGACCGCCATTACTCTTCCTTTGAACATATGGACAATCAACAATCTTGTGATCCATCTCCCCACAATCATAACATGCACCTGTGTTCCTCAAGCATGCTCCATTATGTCTCCCCTCACATTTCGGGCATCTAGGACAAATCACCCCATTGTCACCCCTTTTACACTTATGAGAACACTCCTTTACTGTATGACCCATCTCCCCACCACCATAACAAGCATTAGTACCTCTCAAGCATAGGCTATCATGGCTTCTACCATATTTTGGGCACCTAGCATAATGTATCATACCACCACCACCTCTATACTTGGCACTTTGGAACTTACCCACATTACGGGCCCTCTTGGCCTCACTACCTCCCCTCTCACCCCTAGAAGTCTCAGGAGCACTCATTTGTTGATTGAGTTGAGTTGTTAATGTTGTCACTACTTTGTCCATTACCCATAGAGCATTTCAAACCTTTGCATTCGATATATCACAATCTTGAGTTGCTTGATACATATCCTGAAATATAATGGTTAAGGTTAGCAATAAGTCCTAGGGGACCTAACTCTATCACACGACTTAGATTATGAAGAAGTGAAATATTTCCTAGAACACCTCATAGCTTCCTATTAATAGTTGTGGTGCACAACACAACCTTGAATAAGACTCTAATCAACGGGGTATGTTGGACTCCGAGGATTTAACAACCTAGTGCTCTGATACCATATTTGTCACGGCCCAAAATAGGGCCTAGACGTGACACCGCGAATGGGGAGCCTGAAGGGTCCCCAAACAAGCCTCTTAACTTATCATTATACATCATTGGTTATGGAATCATTTAAATGACATAAAAGAGTAGAAATAGGGGTAAGGGACTAAGGAGAAAGGTTACACAACATCATAATCAAGGGACAAAGAGTCAAGACTCATATCATAGATACATAGTATGTCCAACAACACCTCTACTACATAGATAAGAGCGGAGGCCAAAACAAAGCAACCGGGCTCACCCTCATAGTCAAAATAGAAAATAAAGAAGAGTGTCTCATTACATAATAAGAGAAACATATACTAAGGTCCCCGAAGTAGAGGACTCACCAACTACCTTGAGTAGTATCGAACTAGCCACGTGGAGAAAGAAGATGATCAACTTGAGTTTTGATTCCTACATGCTGATATTATGTAGGCAAGAATATGCGTTAGTATGTTTGAATGTACTAAGTATGTAGGATGCAATGCAACAAGAGATAGGTATCATAATCTAAATACACAATAATAGGCAATAGGCATAATATAACAATACGGCATGTATGATCAATGCTTAAGTAAAACATGCTTAAATAACTCATGTTTATATAGGATATAATATGTGTAGAAGAGACCAAGCTAACTATTCAAGGTACAAACCTCTTGGTGGTTGCATGGTATAAACCCCTCACATGGTTGATGATAATCACATCTTATCAACATGGTGGCAAAGTACGAACCCCTAACATAATTGATGAGTACAAACCTCCAACATGGTTAACCGAATTTTTATCCCCTTCGAGATCGGGTATGGTCTAATGTAACACTTTATATAGAGTATATCACATACATAAGCTTATTTCATTAACATATAGTCATTCATATCATATTTCATGCTTTGGACCTTCAATTCCTCAAGAAACCACATCCGGACATTTTATCAAACACTTAGAGGGTGTGTAGTGCTAGTATAAACTATGAAATATGGAGATGAAATCATGTAAGAAAATCTATTGTAAAACCATCAATCAACACTTTGCAATACCCTTAAGTAATATACATCAAAATCCCTCATCAAATCTTATAATAGACCCAAGATTTATAGCTAAAAACATAGCAAAATAAACACAACTTTACATAGCGTCAACATAGTTCATAGACATGTTTATACTAGTAAATCCATTTGTAAAATCAACTTTAAATCATGCAAATTGAGTAAAAAGGAGATTAGGGCACCATGGGTGAAAGGACCCAATGCTTGAAATCCACATACCTTAGTTTTGGAGAGTTTCTTGAATAAGATTTAAAATGCAGGCTTGAAGCTTGAATAAAATCCTTAGATCCGAATGATTTTTGGGACTCTTGAATCTTAAGAAGGACTTGGGGCTTGACTTGGTTTCCATGAATTTCAATAAGACTTCTTGAAAACCTTGAGAATGGATGGAGAATTTAATGAAGTGCAGAATTCGATGAAGATCAGAGAGGAATTTGAGAGTTTTTGGATGAGTTTTTAGGGCTAAAAATGGCTAAAGAATGAGGGATTTTTGTTTATATAGGTATATGTTTATTACCCAATTGCCCTGGAGTAAAAAGAATAATTTTTAGAAATTTTTGAACTAATCTGTGTCAGGTCCGCATCGCGGAGCCGTCGCAGACAGCTACTATTTTTGCAAAGTTTCATCATAAATTATTTTTCTTCGTACGGATAAAGTATAACTTGTAGATACTCATTTTCCCATAAAATTTTATCATCTGAACAAGAATATGAAGTCGAATTTGTGAAATTCTGCACAAATTTTGAGATAATGGAAAAATACATCATAGGATCTTTTCGAGCTACGTGGAGGGGTGTTTAAATATCCCCTATGTGAGATATAATAGAATTATGATTATGGAGGCATTCCTAGGCAAGTGTGGGGTGTTTCAGTTATAATACACTATATACGCCTTTTTAATATCATTATAATACATCTCATATATATTGTTGCATATATATTATAATACATTTTAGCTGCCAAGTCTGCCAAGTGAATACGATTATAATACTACAACCTCATATATATTTTTGGTGTTTGTTATTGTAAATTTGATTTTGACTTCCAAGTCTGTATTTTATACTCCAGTGTTGAGTAAGGATGATGCAGAAGTTATAGTTGCATCTGTGTTAGCTAATATTAGAGATGGTAGTAAAGCAGGTATGTTACCACCATATTAAAATACTTTTGTAATACAATTAATATATATACACACATTCTGTCTAAGGGTGAATATACTTTTGGTCATACCAGATGTAATTATACGAGATGTGAATAAAGGGAAAGATCTTGTTGAATTTGATGATGATAATGGAGGTTTTAAATTTTATCCACGACTAATTGATTTATTGTACTTTATATATATGATTTAGTTGAATGGGATTTTTGATTTAACTGAAACAGAGTTGAATGAGATTTTTGCTAAGTTGTCTGACTGGGGTGGTGCAATCAAAGTTGGAAAAATATTAATTTCACCGCTTGATGATTTTGAAGTCCCTGAAAATTTGACTCAGATATTAGAGGATGCAACTAAAAATCAGCTACACTTGAACATGAATGTAGAATGAAAAATCCTGGGAAGCATCTTAAATCGCCATATTTACAAGAGTTTGATTCTGGGGTTACTAATTCCATGTCCTGTCGATTTTTTGAGATAAAGCACCATTTTTCTAGTGAAATTGGGGTAGATGTTGATAGCAATTTTATCAGTTCCTTCACAAATTGGCTACACGAAGGACTTTCAAAGAAGAGGTCTATTTATTGAACTTTTTAATGTTAACTTCTGCGTATATTTATTTTGAATGTAACTAACTTGTTTTTTTTTATTGAACAGAAGAAAGTCCTTTTACGTAGCTGCTGCTCAGGATATTAAGCCTCCACTTGATGTAGGCATTATTTTGATCAAAGAGAAGGAATAGTTCTACAATTTGGCACATTGTGGACAACAGTTGAATGATTCAGTTAGTTTTCACGACTTTTAACTTTTGTTTATTACAGCACATTGTTCTAGTTAATATGACTTTAATTTTTGTTTATGCTTTATTAATTTGGATATAAAAATTACAGCACATTGATGTTTTGTATTACTTGCGGAAGAAGATTAAGTATAGATCAAATTATGTGAGGTTCACTACACTTGATTGTTGTTTTAAGATAAAAATTGAACAAATATTCTTCAAGTTGGTTGCGTCTCATGAAGACAAAACGGGACTGACTATAAAAGTAACTGACCCTGTGGTTGTTTATATACGTGGGTCTTCTTTGATAAGTAAAATATATTTTTTTATATATTGTGCTAAGAAACTGATTAATTTTTTAGATTTGACACTGACCATTCCCCTTTTGTTTAGGTATTTTTTCTTGGGACACTATTGATGTTGTTCAGTGTCCTGTAAATCTTAAGAAAAATCATCATTGGTGTTTGATTGAGTTTGATATTATTGAAAGGTGCCTTAATGTGTATACTCTTTTTTCCTAAAAGGGGTACAAACTATGAAGTGTCCAACATTGCAAAAATATTTTGTACAATTCTACCTTTATATCTGGACATAATCAAATTCTATGTGAAGCGGGCAGATTTGTTGAGTACTCCTAAATACAAAAATTTCAAAGTTTCTGATAAACTTGAAATCAATATGCTTACTGGTCAGCTTCCAATACAAAAGGAAGATTCACTGTAAGTTTGTAACAAGATTTCTGATTTTTATTTTAAATCACTGTAACTTACTTTAATGTATGTTAGATTGATTGGTTACTGTATTTTTCAGAGACTGTGGGGTCTATATTGCCACATTGGCTAAGTATCTTAGTGAAAAGCAGAAGATCCCATGTGAGTCCTTTGATGTTGAGTATTATCGAATGAGATTTGGAGCATTCTTGTGGGAGTATACAACCAAAAAACAAGAGAGTGGTGTTGTTAGTGATGAAGAGAATGCATGAAAGGTTTATAAGCGCAAAGGATGTGCAACAAAGAAATAGTTAGTCGTTGTTTTTTGTACTTTTGAAGTCTTAGGCACAAAATGTAAAAAGTGAATAGTTAAATACTGCTTAAATAATATTTTTGTACGCAATAAAACTTTTTTGGTTAACATGTATTCTGAACAACTATTTTTTTAGAAGCTCGTATTTTTGTTACAAAAAATTACAACACTTTGGTGGCGTTCTATTATATTATTTTTCTAACCATATACATATGCCTAGGATAAAGCTTTCTAAATATGATTAGATACGTTGTACAACTCTTTTTTAATATGATTATAATATATCAACCTATTATAATTCATTTGTAATACTATTATAATACATCAAAAGTATTTTAATAATAACATTGCATCACTTATAATAAAGCTTTTCTGAATATGGTTATAATATATTATATAAGTCTTTTTAATATCATAATAATACAACTCTAATTTGCTATAATTGAGTTACAAGAACTACATGCTCATAACATGAACTCCCAAACCTTTTGAATATGATTATAATACAACAACCTAGTAGTTGTATTGCTATAATTGTATGTGTATTATAAGCCTATCAAACTGATTATAACACAATTGTAATATGCTTATAATAGGAATGCAAATATAATAAACCCTTATGAATATCTTATGAATAGCAAGCCTATTGTAAGACTACAAAATTATAATAGACTTGTTATAATATTTCACACCTGTAATATATCTGTAATAACATGAACTTGTCAAATTCTTTTCAATATGTATTATAACCATATTATAAATAAATTATAGTAGGGATAATAACATGAACTAGCCAAACTCTTTTCAATATGATTTCATTCACCTGTAATATGTTTATAAATACATATTAAACTAATTATAATACAAAGTCTCAAGAAAATATATTGAACCAAGAAATATAAGTCGGAATCAACAAGAGAAATATTTCATAATCAAATGTGTTGACTATACTTGTGTCTGTCTTATTGTTTATTTCTAACATTTCTACAACTCCTCCGATTGTGACCTGCCTGTCCATAATTACTACATGAATTTTTAGATCTTTTGTGTTTTCTGTCCTCACTAGTTTTGATTCTTGTCTTTCTTGGTCTTCCAGCTACCCTTTTTTCAACTGGGGGTAGCACTATCTCACTAAATAAATGCAATGACACATTCCAGGTACTTGAATCAGGAAGGTTTTCCAGTAGAAGTTGGTATGTTTGCAACAAATTTGCATTTGTGTAATATGGGGAGCAGTAGTCTTCATAGACAAGATGTCTTTTGTGTATAACTACTAAAGCATGTGGACATGGTAGTTTGTCCAATTCGAACCTTCCACAACTGCATTTCTTATCCTGAAGGTTAACTGTGAACTTTGTAATACCATCAATGACTGTATGCACGTATTCAGTTATTTTTCGTACCCATAGTTAGTAAGAAAATCAACAGTTAGAAGATACATTAACAGTTTATCAATATGTGAAGATGATACATACCCTCATTTTGTCTGCTTGCTCTTTATTATATTCTAAAATTTCATGATATTTCATACCAAGGTAGAATGCTAAAAATGTAGCCTTTGATCGATTGTTGTTATTTCATTTTTGAATTAGCAATTGCATGAAATCTATTAGTGGTAAAACTGACAGTTCCCTAGCTTCCTTATTCACTGTATTTAATGACTCTACAATATTGAAGTCATTGTCGATGTTCTGTTCACCTAGGCATGCACATGTGATCACTAACTGTACCCAATATGAAACTCTTCTGTCTATCTTTTCAAGCATTTCCATATTTTTATTGAATTTTAATTGCGTGTAAGCCTTTGCTATTGTGCAGAATAGCTCACTTATCTTGTGCTGACTTTTTTTAAAATTTTTCATCACATTTTTTCACAAGTGTCAGATGCAAGCAAAGTGAGTGACTCCATAATAAACAATTGAAGTAGCTTTAATGATGCTATCATGTCTATCTGTAACTATACTCATCATTGATCTCTTACCATATGTCTCTTTGAATTGTTCAAATAATCATTACTATAATACATCATTCTCTGAATTCACAATTGCATAAGCAAGCTGTAATATATTTCCTGTATTTTTTAGAGAAACACTGTTGTAATATTTCTGTAATACAATTTTAATACCAACTAAAAGCGAAAAAATACTAACCTGTTGCATCTAAAGTGCTAGCTGTTAGCATTGTCCCTTTGTATGTTGCTTCAAGGAAACTTTCAACAGCTACTATAATAGGTCTACAATATTCTCAACCCTTTATCGATATATGCAATGCCACAAATATGTATAGAAAATTATCATCATCCGACTTGTGCAATTTGACATGTGAACCTGGATAAGTATTTTCCAATATATATAGATAATTAGGTAGTCTTCTATACAAATCAGCAGGATCACCTCTCATTAATTCTAAGGATTTTTCTTTAGCTCTCCAAGCTTGCATGTAGGTTAATGTCGCACCATAATCATTTAACATATCATTTTGTATCTCTAATGGTGTGTAATCAGATTTGTTTTCTACAATCTTTTTCATTATGATAGCAGCAACCACAGTAGTTGTTGCATATCTTTCAAAAATATAGAATTCACCTCTAGCAGACATACATGTTTGGCATTGTACTCTCTAATTTTGAACAATCCAGATTTGTTCAAACTAGATGCTCATAAACTCCAATCACAATTTTCACTCAAGCATTCAATTGTATAACTATAGAAAATACAACAAAATAAGTCCACAAATGAAATTGAATTACAACAGTATTAGAACAGAATTCACCGGAGCTAAATCATACAAACTCAAACAATAAAGTGAATGCTTCCACAATGATTTGGGTTACAACATTATTATAATAGAATTCACTAGAGCTGAATCATACAGAATCAAAAAACAAAGTGAATTCAATTATAACACCTTGCACAATTTATAACTGAATTTCACCAGAGCATTTTATGAAGGAATCCATCAAAACTGAAACAAGAAAGTGAATTCAATTATAACATCCTGCACAATTATTTAAATTACATAACTGAATTCGCTAGCAAACTCAAATAACAAAGTGAATTCAATTATAACACCTTACATAATTAGTTGAATTACAACAGAATTATAACTGAATTCACCAGCAAATTCAAAAAAAAAATAAAGTGAATTCAATTAAAACACCCTGCATTCAATTGTATAACTACGAAAAATATAACAAAATAAGTTCACAAATTAAACTTCAAAAACAAATTTGATAGATAATTAAAGGTCATAGAATAAATAAAGATATTTACTAATTTGCATTTGATCGTATGACCTTGAATTGAAATTTCTGAAGAATAGAATAATGCCTCACTACACTAACCAAAATCAATTTTTGTTGATATACTTAATTTTTCTCAATTAATTCTTGATTGTGGTTAGTTATAATTGCAGATTCAACATTTGAATACTCATCAATTTTTGTATACGATCCCATTTTAATTTCTTGAATTGCATCATCAATTCCAATCATAGAATCAAAATTGTATGAATTGAGTATTTGAGAGGTTGAGATTGAATCAGATGCACACATATGTGGAATTAAGTTTGATTCATGCTCCTCTTGGATAAGTAGTTATGAAGTTGTGATACACAAAGAGGTTTTAGCAATCTCTTGGTTATCCTTTTCCAATTCTGCATACACTTGGACCCCTATATTATTTCATATTTTCAAAGGCACTGACTAATCATCAATTTTGTATTTGATGCTTATTTTTTTAACAAAAGTGTCAATGGATAATTATGTTGCAATTACCTCCACAAGGGCCTCATAACTTGATTCAGAATTTATCATTATTGCATCTGCATTGTAGTCAACATAGTGACTGTTACTGTCCCACCTCCCATTGTGATAAAGCATAATAGTATTATGGCCATCTACAAAATTTTATACAATTAAAGTTAATCCAGAGGTATTATAACTGAACTAGAACAATATTATAATTGAAATTAACTAACAAACTGAATCATACAAATTTAAAAACAAAGTGAATTCAATTATTGCACATAGCATAATTATTTGAATTACAACAATATTCCCGAAGTGTTATATTTGAATCATATAAACTCAAAAAATAAAGTGAATTCTTCCACGATTATTTGAATAACAACAGTATTATAACTTGAATTCACCAGTAAACGGAATCATACAAACTCAAAAACAAAGTGAATTCAATTATAACACCTTGCACAATTTATAACTGAATTTTACCAGAGCATTTGTTGAAGGACTGCACCAAACTAAAACAAGAAAGTTAATTCAATTATAACACCTTGCACAAATTTATTAGTTGCAAGAGTATTATAACTAAATTTCAGGAGAATATTTTTTGTGAAGGGATGCACAAAAGTGTTATATTTGAAATATACAAAGTCAAAAAGAAAGTGAATTCAATTATTGTACCTAGCACAATTATTTGAATTATAACAGTATTATAACTAAATTTCAGTATCCAAAGTGTTGTTGACACCCAATTTTTACCCTCCATGATGTCAAATTAGTTATCGAGCTTTTATTTTTATTTTTAACGATTAAAAAAAAATCGGGCGCGTGTACCCCACGCGCCCCCAATTTCCAAACACCCCTTTCTTCTTCCTCATTCACGCTCCCAAACCCTTTCCCATTCTTTTCCCTTTCCCAGACCCCATTGCCCTTCTTCTCGAACCCCAAAACCTAGCCGCCCAATCCCTTCCCCTTCTTCATTTTCTTCCTTTCCCTAAGCACTAATGACGCGCCGTTTCTCCATTTTCCCAAAATCCCTTCCCCTTTCCCTGGCGCATTTCCCCTTCCCAAGTTGTTCTCCCCTTCCTGACGCCATTCGCTTCCCCACAGGACCTTTCCCCCTGCATGCCCCCTTTCCCAGGCCGAATTCTGATACCTTCTCCATTCCCAACTCCCTTTCCCTTTTCCCCATCCCTTGCCCAACGAAAAACCAAAAAAACCTATATAGCATCTTTTCTTTCGTAATAAAGAGGGACAGTGGCAGTCACAGAGAAGAACACAGAGAAGAACACAGCCATTGAGAGTCCTCAAAAAACCCTAGCAAGACTCAATTGATTTCAGGTCGATTTTTGTCCGAAAGCTCTAGTGACTTGCTATAACTCCCATTCGGTGGTGTCGGTTTCACTGTTAGTCTCGTCGTCTCAGTATCGCTGCCCCCAAAAAGGTAATACTCCAACCTCATTATCATTTCGAATGTCATATACCCTATTGTGATGAATTAATGTTGTGATACTATGTTTGTTTGGTCGTGAAGTAGTTTCTGGGACGGTGTTGTGATGTTGCTGTTGTTGAGATAATTTCTGA
>JAABOM020056892.1:0-15269 GCA_011800125.2 Solanum clarkiae | reverse complement strand
TTTTCAAATTGCACTTCCCACGACACTCAACTCCTATACTCGTGCACCATAATTAGCTTAAGTGCAATTACACATTACTTACGAAATTTTCCATGTGACCATTTTGCCTCAATTCAAATACTTACGGGGTCCAACAATGGGTAGTACATAAAGGTAAAGATATAGCATAGTTCATAACCCTTACACGTAAACAAGAGATAACGAATAGCACATGAGGGTAGGAAGTAGCGTAGGTCATTAACTCCTATATGTGTGCATATGAGGGTAGGGCATGCCACATAGTTCATAACCCCTTCATATGAGTGTATTGCATAACCCGAAATCATACTTAAGGGTAAGGAGTACATCATAGTTCATAACCCCTAAATGTAGAAATGAGTAAATGTATATATTGCATAACCCCAAATCATACACGAGGGTAAGGAGTAGGTCATAGTTCATAACCCCTACATGTAGAAATGAGTAAGTGGATAAAACATGAGGGTAAAGGTAGTATAAGTCATAACCCCTACATGTGTATATATTGCATAACCTTAACCATACACGAGGGTAAGGAGTACATCATAGTTCATAACCCCTAGGTGTGGATATAAGTAAATGAGTAGCATTGATTTATGCATGAAGGTAAGGTGCTCAACATAATTCATAACCCTTACATGCAGGAATTGGCCTTGCTTTAGAGGGTAAAGCATATTGTATAGTTCATAACTCCTTTTAGTAGGCTTCACAATTGACAAGGGCATAAACATTAGCAAAAGAACCCAATAACTCATCAACAATTCTCAAGATCATAATAACATGAGAGCCCAACGATTCACTTGCAATATGTCATGCCCCAGGAAGGGACTCAAGATGTGGCCGACTCCTAGAGACTATTGCTAGTCCCCAAGCAAACCTCTTGGCCTCATTACATCTGTATATTCACACATTCTAGAAATTAGCAGAAGACATAAGGAATAAATGGGCACATCTAATCATATAGTCTCAAATAATAATATAATGAAAGGCTAGTAGAAAGGAACTAGCTCACAAGTTCCAACATCAATATCTAACTCTAGTCTATGAAGCCTCTATCACTATTAGGTGGTGCCAATGAAAGACCCATCGCTACCTCATCAAAATAAAAAGATAAGCAAAACTAACTCTAAAGCATGATGAAAATAATGTAATGAATCCTCCGAAGTAGGGGAGGCTCACCAATCTGCTAAACACTCAAAGGTCCTCAATGATTCGCCTGCTAATGGCCTCTATCTTGCATATCTGCATCATAATACGATGCAGTCCAAAAGGGGATGTCAGTACTTGGAATGCACTTGTATGTAAAATAGCTGAGTGAAACCGAAACAGGTAGAATAATATAGAAATAATATCAACTCAATATAGAAATCAATCAACATGTCAAATGCCTATCTAAATAAAGAATAAAGAGTAGAAAAGTGACCCATTAACTCATCAATCAAATCACCGTTCTGTACTTGCCAGGTAGAGAACGAATTGAAACCACATGGACAAATCCAAATGGATACAACAAATAAGTCCTCTATTGATTTCAGGGACTTCTAATCAGAAAGGATATCATCATAAGGTGATGTAGTGGTCCTGATCCTTACCTAAGCTTGGATATATATTTTGATGAGTGCAAGTTGGACTAACTTTTACTCTTTCGATGCCCGATACTCCTCTCATGACTCAATGCTTATAAGACAATCCATCCAATAAACTATCTCAATCCAATCATCTCAATCAGCCTCACTGAGGCACAATCTTTCAATTAGTCTGATAGAGACTCTAATCATCTCATCAATCCACATCTCAATCAATAGATCAAGACTCAGAACAATCACTAAGAAACAATCAAATAAACAAATTGTTTTAGTTTATTTATGGAGACTCAAATGGCTATCAAGTTCTATCAATTCATCATCATTCTCACCTCACAATCACAATCACAATCAAAATTCTCACTCAATGCTCTAGAATCAATCCTTATCTTTTTTCATATAATCTTTAAGAAAATAATAAGTAAGGTTTATGCAATAATTCATGTAAAAACATTCAACTCAAGAAAACAAGTTTATGATGATCATCAACATATGAAAATACATGTAGAAAATATGGTTTCTCAAAAAAATAATCAATAAACATGTATGTAGACTCAAGAACCTTCAACTCTCATCTAAGACCATCTATGGGGTACATGCAAAAACAATCTCATATTTTCGTTTTGCCTTACATACCTGGGATAAAGCTCCTAAAATCACACGTCAAGAATTCTCCAATCTCATGTTCTTATTTCTTCTCTCTCTCAAGCCCTAACTTTCAAGTATTGTGAAGAATGACTTAGAATGGGGGTTTTAACCCTATTTACTCATCAAAACGACTAAATGGGTCGTGCGTTAAGTTTAGAAGAGGTGGGCAAAAGTCTAGAGTGCCCCTCAAATGATTTAAAATTTTTAAACATGGTGGACCTATCGCACACCTGTGAATTTCAGAAATTCAATCTCATCGAAAAATTGAGAAAATATATAAGTGTGAGTCCGCGATGGGTCCGCATCGTGGATTTGTCGCATACCCTCACTGTTTTGGATTCACGATAGGCCTATGTCATAGCCCTGTTGCATACCTTCACTGTTTCTGGTCAATTTTATGAAAATTATTTCTCGACTCAGTTGCTCTTAAGTCGGGTCGAGACCATTTTCTAACTCAACTTTTTGTGCTGATCACAAATCCAATCTCGGATTTTCCATCTGATCTTGGGAAGGTGAATTACTTGCACATCTTCTTGCTAGGGGTATTTTGATAATTTTATCGGATGTTACATCATCTCCCCCTTGGGATCATTCGTCCTTGAAAGATGAGTAAGGATGGATATCTAAACACGAATAGACTTGAAACTCCTCTAAACATTCAATCTATCAATCTATCTTTCAACTCCTCATTTCTATCAACATTCTCTATTAGAACTCGAGAATAGACACTCAACAAGAAAAGACAATTAATTTTGTCAAGGGTAAGGAATTTACCTTCAACATTCTCATCTATCGGCATAAATAGATACAAATATTTTGCTTTCATCTCTTCCTCGGCTTCCTATGTGGCCTCCTCAATGAATTGATTCGTCTACAGGACTTTGACTGGGGCTATCTCTTTGGTTCTCAATCAACGAATTTGACGATCAAGGATTTGGACCCGAATTTCTTCGTAGGTCAAACTATCCTTCATTCTGATGCTCTCCATAGGAATTACCAAGTTAGGATCTTCCAAGCATTTCTTCAACATCGACACATGAAATACTGGATGAATACCATCTAACTCAACAGGAAACTTTAATTCATAGGCAACCTTCCAAATCCTCTTCACAATCTGATAGGATCCAATATAACGTGGACTTAATTTTCCCTTCTTCCCAAACCAAATGAAACCCTTCATAGGTGACACTTTCACATATATCCAGTTGATCACTTCGAACTCCAAATCTCTCCTCCTAACATCGTTGTAGGATTCCTGGAGACTTTACATAGTCTTCAATTGCTTTCTAATGATCTTAACCTTCTCTATTGCTTGATGGACAAGGTTAGGCCCAATCAACTCCGCTTCTCCAACATCGAACCACCTAATTGGTGATCTACATCTCCTCCGATATAAAGCTTTATAGGGAGCCATCTGAATGCTTGCATGGTAACTATTGTTATATGCAAACTGAATCAACGGTAGGTGCTCATCCCAATTTCCCTTGAAATCAAGGACGCAGGATCTCAGCATATGCTTTAACGTCTGAATTGTATGCTCCGACTGGCCATCAGTCTATGGATGGAAAGCTGTACTCAAATTCACTTTCGTACCCAATCCTTTCTGAAGCGATCACCAAAATGGGAGGTAAATTGAGCTCCTTTTTCCAAGATGATGGACAAGAGGACACAATGAAACCTCACAATCTCTTGGATGTACATCTTGGCGTACTCCTCTGCAGTGTTAGCTGTCTTAACTATTAAGAAGTGAGCTGATTTAGTCATCCTATCCAGAATCACCCATATTGAATCATGTTGCTTTCGAGACCTCAGTAGACCAGTAATGAAGTACATATTGATCATCTCCCACTTTAACTCTGGAATTTCAAAGTTTTCAGCTAATCCACATGGCCTTTGGTGCTCAACTTTCACTTGCTGACAGTTCGGGCACTTGGAAACAAATTCAGCAATGTCCCGCATCATTTTGCTCCACCAATAGACTTCTCTCAAATCGTGGTACATTTTGGTAAAGACAGGATGAATGGAATACCTAGTACTATGAGCTTCAGCCATGATTCTATCTCCTATACCATCAATATCTGACACAATCTACTTTGGTACCTTAACACCCGATCTCCCTCTTTGGAGAAGACCATCATTTTCTGTTTGTGGACGGCCTCCTTCAATTGGAGTAGGACGGGATCTCGGTCTTATTTTTCTTTAACCTCTTCCACCAAAGATGAAGTAAACCCATTCTAGACATTAACTCTTGCGTCATCATTCTCCTCAAGTTGGACTCCTAATTGAGCTAATTGGTGCACTTCTTTACCTAGCTCCTTCTTTCCTTCCTCCACATGGGATGTACTACCCATTGACAACCCGCTAAGAGCATCAGCAACAACGTTAGCTTTACCTGGATGGTAGAGAATACTCATGTCATAATCTTTGAGCAACTCTAACTATCTTTTCTGTCGCAAGTTGAGCTCCTTCTGTCTGAAGACATATTGCAAGCTCTTTTGGTCAGTGAACACGTCCACATACACTCTATAAAGGTAGTGGCGCCAGATTTTGAGTGCGAACATCACCGCCGCCAACTCAAGATCATGGGTTGCATAATTCCTCTCATGAATCATAAGTTTTCTGGAAGCACAGGCTATCACCCTCCCCTTCTCCATCAACACACATCTCAATCCAACTCTCAAAGCATCGCAATAGATCACAAAATCTTTTTTTCCGTCGAGCAAGGTTAAGATTGGTGCAGTGCTCAGTCTAGTCATTAATTCTTGAAAACTTTTCTCACACTCATTGGACCACTGAAACTTGGCCTTTTTCTATGTCAACTTTGTCAATAGTGCGTATAAGAAAGAAAATCCCTCAACAAATCGGCGGTAGTAGCCTAGCAACCCCAAGAAACTCCTTATATAGGTTGGAGAGGTTGGTTAGGGCCAGTTCGTAACCACTTTAATCTTTTGAACATCCACTCGAATACCTTCACCGGAGATAATATGGCCTAGTGATGATGTTCATACTCTAATAAGAAAGTGATTGTTGTCAGCAATTAACCTAACTGAGGTTAAGGTCGAATCCACAGGGAATACAGGGCTTGATTATAAGACTTCACCGATAATCATTTCTAGTATTTATGACTAAAATCTCTAAATAGGGGGAGGGGGATTTGTGATTCAAAAACAAAATAAAACTACTACTAACTATAATGCGAGGAAACACTCAATTTTTGGGACAACTTGGGAATTGTGTTCCCCATGGTTCGTCGACTCGATTACCCTAGATAACACAACTACAATTGATGATTTGCATACAGGATGGTAACTTAGATTCTTCCAGCCCTCTAGTGAAGGTGAAGGTCGAATTTCACTATGGCGCTTGGTCGGCAACCATGGCGTGCCAACTAACCGTTACCTAATGTCCCAGTCAACCTACCCTTGGTCAGGCTTAGTTGATTAGACGAGAACACATCAATCAAATTCTTTCATCTATTTCTCTTTTCCTATTCGTCACTACCTTGGTAGGGATCGTGATAGTAAGCGGGGTTTGATGTTGGTCACCACCAAATAACAATAAAAATGAAGGGAAAAATACAATACATGCAAAACCCCAATCATGAAAATAAAATAAACCTAGGTTATTTCAAGTCAACTACCCATGGTTCCCACAACCCCAAGTTGTGGGTGCTTAGCTACTCATGGCTAAGGTAAAACACACAAAAATGCACATGATAGACATAGTTGAGATCTTTACCAATACCAATGAAGAAAATATGGACCACAAGTTGCAAACCCACAAGCTTGATTGAACAACAATGAGTACAAGGCAAGATTTGCAATCCGCAAAATGTGTTTTCCAAGAGAGAACAATAAAATACTCGAAAAACTAAGAAAAGATTCAAAATGTAATTGTAGATTGTCTATTGGTCGAAATCTCCTCTCAAAATCCTAACATAAACTATATATAGTATTTACAAAATAACCCAAGAAGTTACACAAAAAAGACAGCTGGCAGCTGATAAGTCTCGCAGTTATGACTTGTAGGATGACCTACAAGTCGTAGTCGGGGTCTCATATCAGATTCTTTCCATCTTAGACTAAACTAGTACGACCTATAGGTATGATTCATGCTTGAAATATGACTCATTTATTCCTCTCATAGTCTTAGACTTCAGTTTTGGTCCAACATCTTGGCTCTCTGATTCTTGCTACGAGTCCACCTATATGAGTCGTGGTGAGGCTTACGACTCATATGATGGCCTCGTAGGGGTGAACTCCACTTAGCAGATTTTTGAATTTTGGTTTCTGATTCTTTCTACGACACCACTCTATGACTCGTAACTTCAACTACGACTCGTAGATGGGCTTGTAAGGCCTATACTTAACCAAAGTCTATAACTTTTCTTCAAAATCATGCCAACCTAACTTTTCTACAAGATTAACACAAAAACACATCAAAATACTAAAAAGTCTTTTTAAGAACTCACAAAATCCCTTATTTCAAGCACCAAATGTGTTGTATTTTGACAGTACATCAACACCCTCAACTTAGAATTGTTGTTTGTCCTCAAGCGACGACTCAATCTACACAGACAAAGTGAAATACATAGCAGCTATACTAATGGCATATATATATATATCAACTCCTCTGATCTAGCTACCCAACTTCTTTTTTTCAAAACAGGGTTGCAAAGTTATTGAGCAAACAAGAACATAATGAGATACATGTCAATCCAACTATGACAAGCTAAGGAGTATCAACCGCCCACAATCGCTGGTATAGTCATATGCTACTCAAGTAGTGCAAATGCCCTCACTGGAAAGAAGTACCTCATACTCACTCAAAATCATTTAGAATTCAGGGACTGAGGAAGCATTCTCACTCTCACAATTGAAATTCAATGCATATTGACTAATACCATAAGTTTTCCTCTATACTCATCTTCTAGCTTGGCGATAAAGTAGAGTTAGACCACTTTAGGACTTATAGGCTTGTAACAAAGGCTCAGGGTGCTTTCGTGTGGTATTTTGGGCTAATAATGACTAAAAGCTATCCTTAAAACATGTTTACCAACACTTTTTGGTTTCATAATCCAACCCTTTTTAATCACTCCACCCTTATTCTCCTGTTTTGAACTTTTCTCGAGTGTTTTCTTTTTCTTTTTTAACTGTACCTCAATCTCAAACTCATTTTTGCTACTTTT
The DNA here is from genome assembly GCA_011800125.2 of Solanum clarkiae. Lineage (NCBI taxonomy): Eukaryota > Viridiplantae > Streptophyta > Magnoliopsida > Solanales > Solanaceae > Solanum > Solanum clarkiae. Next base: position 7,832 of record JAABOM020056892.1, on the reverse strand, counting down.
TCTCAATTAAAGGCACTTCACTTTTCTCTTTCTTCACTCGGTTCATGCTTTTTCATTTCTTTCTTGATTTCCTAACTGGCCATCTTATTATTATTATTTTACCACAATAAGGGCCACCCTCAACTTTATCTTTTAGCTTGAGGTGAAGTGCACAATATCTATGCCTCAAACCAGGGCCACCAACTATATTCAGCCTCAACTTAGACCTTTGGCCTCAATCAAGGTTCACATGCTCAAAGATAGACCAAGGCCAATATCAAGGTATTTAATCACACAAGATTAAGCTAGCAAGGTATCAAAAAAGAATGAGACATGATAAGCTCAAAAGTTTGGAACAAGGGATTCACTCACTCATCTGGTGGGTCATTTAGCTAAAAGTGGGCTCACTCAAAGAACAACGACCTAACATCCTTTCCATATCCACCCCATTCACCAAACTAATTTAAGAGTAACGAGGCAAGTTCTGGGTCCATACAAGATGCATAAATGCAGTAAAATAAGCTCATAACACATATGACAATTGCATCCACAATCAAGTATAGACTTAAAGGTCATGCTTTCAGTCTCATCTTACCTTTACAATATCAGAACAAACATTGCCAGATACTCAAAAATGTCTGAATGCATCAAGAATCACAACCTCAAAAAGTTTGAGGGTACCCAATTTTTCATCAAAACATTAAAAACAAATCTATAAATTATGTATATGCCAATAGATAACACTACTATGAATTGACCCATTATCTACACTACCTAAATATGCCGGTTAAACAAAAAAGTAAATGTCCACAAGGAAAAAGAAGCATGACAAGAAAACATTGGGAACAAAAATAGGAGAAGTTATGGACTTGAGGTTACTCAGTCTTCACCTTAATCCATAACTTCCCACACCTCACCAAAATAGGATACTTTGTCCTCAAAGTAAAAAGACAAGGAAAAAGGTGAAAGGAGCGTACCTTGGGTTGCCTCCCAGAAAGCGCCTGATTTATTGTCGCGGCACGATAGGAAGATGTTGTGTTCATAACTCTTCAAGGTCCCAATTTCCACTGTTTTGATTTCATCCATGTCACCCATATACCATTTGAGCCTTTGTCCATTAACTTCGAAAGCTTTGTCATCCCTGTTTTCTAGCTCGAGGGCTCCATGACTAAGGACACACATTACTCTAAAGGTCCCTATCAATCTAGATTTGAGTTTTCCAAGAAACCACCTCAACCTAGAGTTGTAGAGCAGTACCATATCCCCTTGAGAAAATTGGTGATCTTCAATTCTGAGATCATGCTGAACTTTTATTCGTTGCTTGAACAAGGCAGAGCTCTCATATGCCCGCAGTCTAAACTCATCAAGCTTATTCAACTACATCAACCTAGAAGTTGCAGCTTTAGGCTAATCCAGATTTATCTTCTTCAATGCCTACAGTGCCTTGTGCTCAAGTTCGACCGGCAGGTGACAGGCTTTTCCAAACATCAGCTGATAAGGGGACATTCCGATGGGAGTCTTGAAGGTCGTTCAGTAGGCCCACAAAGCATCATCTATCTTCCTTGACCAATCAACACGATTCACATTTACTATTTTTGATTAAATCTGCTTTATTTCCTTATTCGATACTTCCACTTGTCCACTAGTCGAGGGATGGTACGGGGTTGCCACTCGGTACTTCAAGCCATATCTTTCAAGGAGAGCCTTAAACAGTCGGTTGCAAAAATGAGAGCCTCCATCACTAATAATAGCTCGCGGTGTATCAAACCTAGAAAAAATGTTTTTTCGGAGGAACCCTCTGACACTCTTACCCTCATTGTTTGGTAAAGCTATGGCTACCACCCACTTGGATACATAATCAACTGCGACCAGGATATATTTATTACCATGAGAGCTGATGAAAGGTCCCATAAAATCAATGCCCCAAACATCAAATAGTTTTATGACAAAGTAGGATTCAGAGAAAGTTCGTGCTTTTGTGAAACTCCCCCTTCCCTTTGACAACGGTCATCAGACTTAACATAATCATGGGTGTCTTGATGTATAGAGGGACAATAATAGCCATATTGCAATACTGTATAAGCAGTTCGAGCTCCAATATGATGACCACCCACCAACGAAGAGTGACATGCTTCAAGAATGCTTATCATTTCTACCTCTGGAACACATCTATGGATGATCCCATCTGCATATACACAAAACAAACATTGCTTTCCCAAGAGAACTTCTTTTACATCATTCATAAACTTGCAACGCTGATGGATGTTAAAATCAGGAGGCACTAGATGACTCACCAAATAATTACCATAATCTACAAACTAAGGTATGAAATCATGTGATGCTTCCAAAATTCTTTCATCGGGGAATTAGTCATTTATGTCCAGCCCATCATTAAACTTCACTATAGCCTCATCTTCCAATCTAGAAAGGTGATCAGCAACCTGATTTTCCAACCCTTTTCTATCAATCACGTCAAAATTGAATTCCTGCAAGAGAAGTACCCACCTAATTAATCTTGTCTTTGCGTCCTTCTTTGCCATCAGATATTTGAGTGTCGCATGGTCTATGTGCACAATCACTTTAGCTCCCAATAAGTATGAATGAAAATTTTCAAATGCAAAGACTAACGCAAGCAATTCTGGTTCGTTCATAATGTAATTCTTCTGAGCCACATTCAGTTCCTTGCTGGCAGAATAGATCGGGTGTAAGACTCTCTCTCTCTCTTCGTTGCCGTAACACCACACTGAGTGCAACCCCACTTGCATCACACATTAGTTCAAACAGTTGTGACTAGTCTAGAGCTACAATAACAGGTATTGTGGTCAGCCTTCTTTTCAATTCTTTGAAGGCATGCATGCATGCATCATCAAATACAAACTTAGCATCTTTTTCTAGCAATTTACACGAGGGTTGCGATATATTGGAGAAATCCTTTATAAAATCATAGTAGAACCCAGCGTGACCTAGAAAACTTCTTATACTTTTTGCCGAAATTGTTGGTGGCAATTTATCTATCACCTTGATTTTTGCTTCATCCACCTCAATTCCCTTGCCCGAATTTCTATGACCAAGTATGATGCCTTCTTTGACCATAAAATGACATTTTTTTCCAATTTATCACTAAGTAACTCTCGACACACCTCTGCAACACATCACGCAATGTAAAAGGCATTTTTCAAATGATTGGCCGATGACACTGAAGTCATCCATGAACACCTCAATAGTACTTTCAACCATGTCCGAGATGATAGACATCATGCATATTTGAAATGTGGCTGGAGCGTTGCAAAGTCCAAAGACCATTCTCTTGAATGCAAAGGTACCATAGGAGCATGTGAACATTGTCTTCTCTTGATCCTTAAGTGCAATAACAATTTGATTGTACCCGAAATAACCATCAAGGAAATAATACCATCCTTTTTTTGCCAATCTGTCGACCATCTAATCCATGAAGGACATAGGAAAATGATACTTCTTAGTAGAAGCATTTAATTTTTTATAATCCATGCACACTCTCCATGCGGTGACTGGTCTTATGGGAATCAACTCATTCTTTGCATTAGTCACCACTGTGATACCTCCCTTCTTTGGGACACACTATACTGGACTCACCCATTCACTATCAGTAATTAGGTAGATTACCCCTACATCTAACCACTTCATGATTTCTTTCCTCACAACCTCTTGCACTTGGGGAGGGGGGGTTCAACTGCCTTTGATGCTCAATACTCAGTTTGTAATCCTTGACCAGCTGAATCTTATGAGTGCATATCACAGGGGGTACGCCAATGATATCTGCAATAGTCCATCCAATAGCTCTCTTATAGTGCTTGAGAATTGAGACTAAGGCTCCTGTTTGGGCTTCACTCAAATCTGCTACAATGATGACAAGTAATGTTCTATTCTCTCCTAAGTATGCATATTTCAGATGTGATGGTAATGTCTTTAACTCTAACCCTGGTGGAACTTCTATAGAGGGCTTTATAGGTGGCGTCTCTCTGTTGCACAAGTCCAAATCCAACTTTTCTTGTCACCTCGGCCCAAATGACACCCCAAGAGCATTTATTGTCTCCTTATAATCAGGAATATTGTCACCATCGAAGTTCATAACAGGAGCCAAAGGATCAACCCCAAGCCTTAATTATACCAGGATTTCCACTTCATCATGCTCATCCATTGAAATCATTGAGATGACTTGAAACTCAGGAATCTTTCTATCCTACTGGCCCACTTGAAACACCACTGCTTCTTCACCAAATATGAAAGTGAGTAGACTCTTCTCCATATCTACTAATGCTCGACCTGTAGCTAAGAAAGGTCTTCCCAAAATGATCGGAACTACAAAATCAACCTCATAGTCAAGTATAATAAAATCTGCAGGAAATATAAATTTGTCTACCTCTACCGACACATCATACAAACTCCCCACAGGCTTTCTAACTGTTCTGTCTACCATAAACAAGGGCATTTTTGTAGGAACAAGGCTTCCCAAACTGAGTTTTCTGAATATGGCAAGAGGCATTAAATTAATGCTAGCCCCCAAATCACATAGTGCTTTAGCGAATGCTAGTTCTCCTATAGTGCATGGTATGGTGAATGTACATGGGTCTTCGTGCTTCTACACTAATGACTTTGTAGTGATGACAGTACAACACTAAATATTTTTGGAGAGTTCTTGGCTCACTTTTAACTTCTTCTTAATTAGTTCTTTCATCTGTTTGGCATGTCTCGACATTCTCTCAAGAGACTCCATTAAGGGGATATCGACTGACAATTTCCTAAGCATTATCAGGAATTGTTCAAACTTACCTTCCTCCTTTATCTTCACAATCCTCTGAGGAAAAGGAGGAGGGGGCCTCGGAAAGGTTTTATACTTTTTGGGTTGCTCTCCCGTGTTGTATGCCTGTGTTCCTTCATTCGTTCTCTTCTTATGGTTCCTAATTTCCACTTTTTGCATAAAGGAGTTCATAGAACTTTTCCATGCCAAGTCAGCACTTCCATGCCATGTCATTCGTTTTTTAGATTTTGAACCATATTGCTTGGTAGAGTGCCCTTTTGTCGTTGATTCAATTGTGAAGAAACTTGCCTGAATAGTTGCTATAGTTTCTTAATAGCCACCGAGTGAGACTCTATTTTCTAGTTAATACATGAAATATCTGCTTTCAATCCCTTTGAAGTCTCATCTTGATGGTCAGCTCACTTCGACAACTTTTCGAACATCTTTTCAACCTTGGAGTTGTTCGATCCAGCATCATGATTGTGTGGCAGCACATAAGGACCATTCCCGTAGCCCTCTCTTCTCTCTCATTCTACGACTGGTACTCTTTCTCTCTCATAATATCCACCCCGGTTGTCTCTTTACATCCCATCATGGTTGAAGTTCCGACCTTGATTCTCAAAACCTTGCCTCCAATAGTCTGAATTGGACCCTTGGTGGTTGTTCCGGAAACCCGCCGCTTGGTTGCTTACAAAACATGCATCCTCATCAAAGAATGGATCATTATAAATAGGAGCCTTCGGAGATTTGTGGGTGACTACCTTGACACTTGCCTGATTTTTCTTTAAAACCAAGTCCATACTTATATGAAGCTGAGCAAGTTGACCTTTGCTTGCTTGTTATTAGTGTTAACCAAACAAGAAGGTTTTATCCTACCTTGCTCTCGTTGACCCTATTCTCTATTCATTTTGACCACTTGCTCCATCCTTGCGGCTATCAAAGCAAAAGGTTAGTCTAGAAATATACCTCCCATAATTGTGTCGGCGCAAACTTGACTATTCTAGTCAAGTGCCCAATAGAAAATCTCAACCAAGGCATCATCAACAAGCTTGTGATCAGGGACCATCCTCAAGCATTTAGTAAACCTCTCCCTTGTATTACTAATAGAATCACCTAGCAGTTGCTCAAAGTTGTTGATTTGGTGCTTGAGCTTCAACTTCTAAGATCTTTGGAAATATATTTCAAGGAAGCTCGGACAACCATACAGCTACAATGCCAGTCAATGATAGCGGAAACACTCTCAAACCCACAACATCAAGAGAAAGGTTTTGTGTCCCCATGACACTTTTGCAAACAAACACCACATTTTGAAGATGATGGTGGGGATCCTCCGAATGTAGCCCTATGAATAATCCATGATTTTGGAGCATTTGGAGCAATGCACTCGATACCATGAACTTAGTATCTATCGATAAAGGAGGCAGTACTATAGCACCGGTAACATCCATAGCCATAGGGTTCAATCTATATTGATTCTATCCATAAGTGTTTTCAATGAAGTCCCTGAGTTGTGGCATGTTTCCCCTTTGTGGTGGATTCTCCTCTCTTCCCATATCCTCGTTCGTATTCATATCCTCTTCAACCTTGATATCTTTATTCACTTGAGCCATTCTTCTTGGTAGTCGATGGATCTCTAAATTGAGAGGAGCTAAGGGATTGCCTTGACTCTTTGTGTTGAGTATACAACCTAGTATCCCCTGCGAATAAAATTAAACAACAAAAACAAAAGTAAAGTACAAGAGACTCTAGAAATCAAAACTAGAACTAACTAATAGTGAAATCAAATCAAAACCTAGTTGTATTCCCCAGCAACAGTGCCATAATTTTTGATGATGTTCACGCTCCAAAAAGAAAGTGGTCGTTATCAGCAATTAACCTAACTGAGGTTAGGTCAAATCCATAGGGAATACAGGGCTTGATTACAAGACTTCATCACTAATCATTTCTAGTATTTACGACTACAATCTCTACATGGGGGGCGGTGTTTGATTCAAAAACAAAATAAAACTATTACTAACTATAACGCGAGCAAACACTGAATGTTGGGGACAACTTGGGAATTGTTCCCTATGGTTCATCGACTCGATTACTCTAGATAACATAACTACAATTGGTGATTTGCATGCAGGACGATAATTTAGGCTCTTCCAGCCCTCTTGTGAAGGTGAAGGTCGAATTTCACTATAGTGCTTGGTCGGCAACCATGCGTGCCAACTAACCATTACCTATTATCCCAGTCAACCTCCCCTTGGTAAGGCTTGGTTGATTAGATGAAAACACATCAATCGAATTTTGTCATCTATTTCTCTTTTCTTATTCGTTACTACCTTGGTCAGAATCGTGATAGTAGGCGGGGTTTAGTGTTGGCCACTACCAAACAATAATAAAAATGAAGGAAAATGGATAATATATGCAAAGCCCCAATCATAGAAATACAATAAACCTAGGTTATTTCAAGTCAACTACTCATGGTTCCCATAACCCCAAGTTGTGGGTGGTTAGCTACTCATGGCTAAGACAAAACACACAAAGATGCACATGATAGACATAGTTGAGAGCTTTACCAATACCAATGAAGAAAATATATACCAATAGTTGAAAACCCACAAGCTTGATTGATCAACTGTGAGTACAAGGTAAGATTTGCAATCCGCAAAATGGGTTTTCCAAAGAGAGAACAATAAATTACTCTAAAAACTAAGAAAAGATTCAAAATGTAATTGTAGATTGTCTAGTGGTCGAACTTTCCTCTCAAAAACCTAATTTAAACTATATATAGTATATACAAAATAATCCAAGAATTTAAACAAAAAAGACAGTTAGCATGCCAAGACCTGAAATAGGGCCTAGACGTGATCGGCGAATGAGGAACCCAAAGGAACCCCAAACAAGCCTCATAGCATATTATTACACATCCTTGGTCGCAAAAACAAATAAATGATATTTGAAGAATGGAAATAGGGTGTAACACCCTACATCTTACCATTCTAATATTATAAAAATGAAATATGACATGATTTGGTTAAACTAGCGCTAATTTTTAAAAGTGTTTGAATCTCGTGTTAATGGGCTATAT
>JAABOM020056881.1:0-15269 GCA_011800125.2 Solanum clarkiae | reverse complement strand
GACAATGTCATTTGATACCTGTGTTTTCTTTCAAATCTATTATAATACATTAGAAGCTTGTGCACGTGACAACCAGGCCTTGGGGGATTTTCATCAAATTGAACTTTTATTTTTATTATAATTCTACGTTGTTAAGGTTATAGTTAGGTTATAGACTGACTTGTCTTGGTGGGATAAGACGAGTGCTATCACACCCATTTTCGGGTCGTGACATTAGGATCTTCCACATTTCCACATCAAACATACATACACATCATAATTCTCACAATCAATCCATGATAGCCATATCCAATAGATAACTATAATCATAAGTTTCAAATACAACATATAACATATAGTTTCGACGAGAGTCTACAAGGTGTCTAACAATGCCTCTAGTCATAAGATAGGACGGGGGCCAAGACATGTCTCGGGCTCACCCTCAAAGTAAATAACACAAATGGAAGTAACATAGGTAGAGGAATGGTGGCTTGTCCTTGGAAGATAGGACTCACCATAACAAATGTCTCAAATCCGATCTAGCATCAAATGGTGGATGAAGGTAATCTCCGGTCTCTACATGGTTAGATCGTGTAGGTAAAAGTATGCGTTAGTATGTTTGAATGTACTAAGTATGCGGGCATGCAATGCATATGACTTATCAAACCTGCATTTCAATGTTAGATGACAAGGACACATAATATAGAAAGAATCATATATCCAGAGAAAGGTAATATACAATATACCATGAATTCCATGATGTATGAAATACAAAGATGCTCATATATAGTGGGGATGAGACCTCAACCGACATGAGTAAGACCAAGTAAATTATTACTTGGAATCCCGATGAAATCCCCTCACTAGAAAAGAGGTGGTCTACTTGCCAAAGGTAAACCATATTTCACCTTACGGGCACTCTCATTTCATATGAAGTAACATTCCTTATGGGCACTCCCATTTCGGATAGGATTTCCACATAATATCATATCACATTATACTTCACTTTATGGGCACTCCCATTTCGTAAAAAGTAACCTTCCTTATGGGTACTCCCATTTCAGATAGGAATCTTATAACCTATGTTAGGCATATAGTTCAAGGAAAGAGAATGAACCTCAATCCATTGGTGCTATGTCGTCATCCCACAAGAATACTTATATGTATATATATCCATGCTTTCAAAAGAGATGCAAGTTTTACCAAATCATTTTAATGCATTTTTAGGCTTAAAAGCGAAACACCATTCATAACAATTCTTACTTCAGCTTAAATGCCAAATCATAGCTCATAGTCATAATACTCGTGCATAGGAATAACTCATTTACATATACGAAATGGTGCAAGCACCCAAAATGCTCAAAGAGCCATAATCATAGATATTTATGTGATCATATTCTTGTCATAACCAATATATTATCAAAATCATATCATAAAACATAATTTAGTTTAACTCACTTCATAATTTCCATAAAATTCAATGTTCATGAATATATATGCTATGAATGAGATGGGCATAACATGAGTAATTGAGATTCAATCTAAAATCAACAATATTTTTTTAATATGAAATTGAAGTAAAATTCATAATTAGATCCACATTTAAATCATAATATAAATCACTCATACACAAATCAAGCTTTAAAGGAGACATGCATCTTCATAACTTCATAACTTCAATATAAATAATCATAATAGGGCTTAAAGTAACTTAAAATCATAAATAAAGTACAACTCATACATCAATTGAATTAAATAAATCAAAATAATGAAAACCCACATTTAAAGTAAGCTCAATTTCATGAAAAATTCTTAAAAAGATTTGGGTCTCCTTGATTGGAAGGAACCAAGGATCAAAACCCACATACCTTGCTTAGGAAGATGAATTTGAGAAGAATTTAGCTTGAAGTTGAAACCCCAATTTAATCCTAGCTTGAATCTTGAAGATGAGACTTGAATAGAGTTTTTATATTTTGATTTTAGAAACTAAGGGTTAGTCTTGAATGAGAGGTTAGGATTATTGTAGGAGAAGTTTAGGAATGTAAAGGAGGGGTTTAAAGGTCTTAAAAAGCCTTAGGGACGGGTCAAAATATCAAAAACACCTCAATAAAATGCCTCTTTAAATTTTATCTAGAACTTGACACGGTTGGTTTCACAGGTCGTGAAGCTCTTCATGGCCTATGAAGGCTCCCCGTCTAGCCCAAAAAGATTCTACAAAAAAAGGAATAACTTCTTACTCCAAACTCGGAATGAGGTGAAACTGGTTGAGTTGGAAAGTTAATTCAAAGAGATTCAATTTGATAGGTCGTGGCCCACCTAGTTCCTTTTGTGCTAAATATGTCTCTTTAAAGTTCACCCTTCTATCGATATTTGTGAAAAACTTAGCCAATGGAATTCCTTTGATTTTGGCTTGATGTAGGAGACCCATGATGGCCTTAAACAACATAAACAAGCTATTGAGGACTTGAAAATGAACTTAGCTTGAGCTTGAAGATCCCATACTTAGAATTTTTCGACGAAGTCACCTCCAGGGGAGGCCACACGGGCCGTGTAGTGTCACATGGGCTGTGACACTGCCCGTACCCCTCCCCTTAGGAAAATTCCACTATTGAGTTACGAGGTGATTCCATACTTGGAAAAATTTCAGTCCGGAAGCTTTACAAGTGGCCACACGTGCCATGATACCCCCACACAAGTCGTGAACTTGGCTGTGTGACCATACTTGGTCCCAAAATTGTAGGATTTCAAGCCAAGGCCACCACACGGTCCGTGAAGTGTCACACGGACCGTGAGGGGTACAAGTGTGGTGTGCCTTAGTTTAAAACACCACATTTAAGGGCCAAACATCCTCCAAAGGCTAAGGGCCACTCCATGGAGGCTCCACATGCGCTGTGTGGCCTCACATGGACCGTGAGGGCTCCCATGGAGCGTCACCTAGGTCCAAAACTTTCCCGAAACCAAATTTTCATACTCCATTGAGGTCGTACAAAGCCCGAGTCCTTACAACTTTCTTCAAGAACCTAAGTCCCACAGGCACTATTAGAAATTGGCTATATTGCCACGGTTATTTTGCAACGGTTATACAATCGTGACAATAGATAGCCTATCGGTACGCTTGTAATCGTGGCAATATATATTAGGACAATTATTAAAATAAACCGTGGTATTATCGTAGGAACCGTTGCTATAGAGTTCATATTGCAACAATTTGTTTTAATCGTTGCCGCAGAGTACCTATGGCAACAGATATTTTAGACAATAAAAACAAGCCCCGCCAAAGTACTACCAAAAATTAATATATTTCCCTCCACATTAATTAGTGTACCCGCGCTAAAGGATTTTTATTCTCAAAAATACTTTAAGTTCTCCATTCTCAGCTTGTAAGCCTCTTTCTCTGTACACCCAGAAAACCTCGTCTCTCAAAACCTCATCATCGTCGTCTCAAAGTGTTTAGCCATGTGAAAGGTCGACCTTCGATGGGCTTATTGAGCTGCAAACCTCTCAAAGATCTACTAAATACGTCTCAAATTCTCAAGGGTTTGTCTTCCCAGAAAACTTTGAATTTCCAGAGGTATGATTTTTGATTGCTCTACCTATTTCTTGATTTCTAAGTCCCCACAATCTCTAATTTGTAGTGCATGTACTATATTTTTCAAGATCGGAAATTTCATTAAAGGATTTTGAAAAATCTTAAAGAATAAGAAATGGGTTTCTGAAAATCTATGTTATTTACTGATTTTAATCTCCATTTTTTTCAAAGTTCTCGATTGATTCTTTGAAAGTAAGTTTATTCTTAGCTAATTCTGTCAGATTCTTCAATATATGTTGGTATATGTTATCATATGTTGTTCACTATATTTAGCTGGTTTTTTTTTTTGTTCTGGTATCTGTGCTTTGTAAATATATATGCAAGTAAGTTGCTGAATCTTTGCTAAATGTGAATTGTGAACTGAATGTTAGAGCAATGCCTGTTAGGATATGCTAGAATTCTGTTATTTTGTTTGTCATTTCTCGTGTCTTTCTGTATAAATGATATGCTAGCTGTAGAAATGGAGTAATCACAGTTCTTCATCCCAGAGTTCTTCAATTTTCTTGTAAGGTCCATAAGGAGATGTGTAATTCTTACCAAGACAAGCTCTACTTTGTGGAATTTCACTGATCTTTCTGCACTCATCATTACTTAATGACCAGTCGAAAATCTCGAGCTGACGTTTCATTCAATCTTTGTTATAGCTCTTCACCACCACACCAATGCCTTACTCATATCCCCACCTTAGAGCAACCTGCGCGACGGTCTTGCCTCTGGCCTTTGCTATTTCTTTGAGCACTATAACTCTGTTGGTTCCATAAAAGGTACCTATGGATCCTAAGGAACTATATCCAACAACAAGAACTCCATTTCTCTTGCAGAACTCTCTCGGCTTCGCTGCTGCCAACATGGATTTACTTTTGATGACAAAAGGGGGAATCTTGGCAGTGGCAAGAACATCAGCAAGCTTCTTGCAAGAAAAGTTGCTAACTCCAATGGACTTAGTAAGTCCAAATGTCTGGCACTCTTCCATTGCTGCCCAAACTGACTTGAAATCCATTTGTTGTTGCTCTTAGCTGGTTTTACCTTATTGTTGACATTATGATTTGTTTAATTATATGTTCTACATTACTTTGATTTTTTCGGTTGAATTCTATATCTGATCTTCAGCTTTTCTTTTAACCATTTGATTCCCTGCATCTAACCATTTGATTCCCTGCATCTCTGTGGTTGTAATTTGTGACTTGATTTTAAATTTTCTGTTCAATACTATGTAAGTTGATTTGTGTCAAATGAAATATCTGGTTTAGCTGTTATCCTACTTAGTTCAAAACATCAATTTCACTAAGATTTAATTAGCTCTGCTGCAAGCTTACTATTTGAAACAGTTAAGATTGGCTGTACAAACTCCCTATGTCAATTCAAATACTTGAATTAGGTTTGTTCATCTAAAAGTTTGCCTTTCTCCTATTCGAAGTTGATTGTTAATGTTTCTTCTTCCTTCAGAACATTTTATCAATTCAAATTCTTATATTCTGTCTGTTGCTTCAGAAAAATTGGTTTCTTTGCTTCTACCGGATGTTGCTTGTTATTATTTCTCCCCTTTAGAACAGGTCCATGTTCAGCTCCTCAAATCTGGTTCAGAACCAAGATCAAAACATTCTTTTCACCACCTTTTGAAGCCTTCTTGTCCAAACCATAAGAATTGCAGTAGCAGTTGGCTCATTAATAATCCTCATTATGTTTAACCCTGCAATAGCCCCAACAGCTTTAGTAGTTTGGTTCTGAGAATCATCAAACTATGCTGGAACAGTAATCACAACATTCTTAACAGTTTGTCCCAAGAAAGCTTCAGCAGTTTACTTCATCTTTATCAAAACCATTGAAGAGATCTCCTCTGAGGCAAACTGTTTCTCTTTATTCTTGAAATTGACAACAATCATAGGCTTGTCACCAGGTCCTGGGACGACCTTAAATGGCCAATGTTTCATGTCCTCTTAAATTCCTGCACTAAATGACTCACAAGCCTGTTGTTAAAATCTTCACTTCAAAAATCCCTTCGTCAATTGCAAGAAGTGAAACATCAAAAGTTCCACCACCAAGATCAAAGACGAAAACATTCTTCTCACCACCCTTTGAAGCCTTGTCGTCCAAACCACAAGCAATTGCAGCAGCAGTTAGTGTTATTAAAAGCGACAAAAAGTGCACTTAAGCGCACTTTAAAGCGAGGTGACAGGTCCGCACTTTTTCTAGTCGAAGCGTGAAGCGATGAAAAAAGTGTGTGCTTCAATTGTTGAAGCGCTGAAGCGACGCTTTAACTGTTTCGTTTTTTTTAATTTTTAATAGTTTTAAAACTGCAGTTCTTTTTTTTTTATACCACTTCAGTGATCAGTTCTACTGTTTTTTGTTCAGTGATCAGTTTATTTTTTGTTTAGTGATCAGTTCTTCTATTTTTTGTTCAGTGATCAGTTTGTTTCTTTTTTCTTGTTTAGTGATCAGGTATTTTGAGGTTATCTGTTCTGTAACTTGGTGGTGCGTGCTCCTAGATTTTTGTGGTGGTTTTTGCAGTCACATTGTGGTTGGACTCTCATTCTGCTCTAGCTTAACACTGATGTGAGCCTCAATTTCCTCTGTTCAACTTTAATAATACACGTGTTATATATGAATTGTTAAATACATTGTGAGATCCTTTTTTTTTTCTTCGTTTCCAGTATTGTTCTTTCTAAATTTCTCTGAGGAATCTTCAACTTCTCAGTGGAGCAAGAAATCTCCAGGTTTTGATCACTTTCTTTGTGATATTCAGATTTTTGCTTATTTGTTGCTGCTAGATGCCTAATTTCTGCTTATTTACTGTGTAATATTTCATTTTTAACCTTTCGAATTCCAGTAAAATGACTTACTGTCCTCTAATCCCATGCAAGAATATCTCATTTTACTCTAAGAATTCTAAAGTTTGCTAGAATCGTGTTTGAAGGGCTTTAGTTAAATTATAGCTTCTGTAGTATGGATCTTGTCCTCAATACATAAAAAATGATATAAAAAATGTTAAGTGTGATGTTATCTTGCCCTGAATACTTAAAAGAAAATAGAACTTGAAGTTGTATTGATGTGATTTTCTCATTTTTGTGGCAAGTATGCTTGGAAAGAGTCAAGATTTATTGTTTTCTACAATTCGCTTGCGGGCAATGCAAGCTAGCGCAATAGCGTAGAATGTTGGAATACTAGATTCTTATAGTTAGCTTTTATTTTGATTCTTTGTCATCCATTTGTACAAAGCTTCTTAAATGGTTGAAACTGCTATAACACTTAACATCTCAATGTTTGTTGTTTTACTGTTAAACTGCCATGTTTAGTGTTCAATTAATTTATGGGTTTGAGATTTGGTTAATAATTCAAGATAATCTAAAAGGTTGAAAGGTTAAGTTTCTTTGATATTGTTTATACTCATGAATTTGTTGGTTATAATATTTTGCTCATGTCACATAGGATATTTAATGGATGTTAGAGATAAAAGTTGGATGGATCTCCGAAGATCTACCAATGAATATATCAATGGAGTTAATGATTTTCTTGATAAGACATTTGAACGAGTTTCCCAAGGAAATGAAATATTATGCCCTTGTAAGAAGTGCTTTAATCGTAATTGGCATTGTTGAAATGTAGTGGAGGATCACTTGATTTGTCATGGATTTGTTCATGGATACATCAAATGGGTTTTTCATGGAGAAGGATTTTCCTCGAGAAATACGCCACAGCCAACCAATGATGATGACACTTCAAACATGGATGACGATATTGGTGAACTTTTTCATGATACTTTTCAAAATGCAGAAGATCACTTAAGAAATGAAGGAGTTCAAGAGGGACCATTTGAAGATGTAAAAAATATTCTTTAAAGTATTAGAGGATGGAAAACAAGAGTTGTATCCGGGGTGTGAAAATTTTTCTAAGTTGAGTTTTACCATCCGATTATACTTGCTTAAATGCATTCGTAAGTTGAGTGATGTGGTCTTTTCAGACTTGTTAGACTTGATAAAAGAGGCAGTTCCATTTGCTCAGATACCTGAGTCGTTTTACAAGGCAAAAAAGGTGATAACAGATTTGGGTCTTGATTATGAGAAAATTCATGCATGCGCTAATGATTGCATGTTATTTTGGAATGACAATGCAAAGTTAGATAATTGCTCTGTGTGTGGATCTTCGACATGGAAGAATGTATGAAATGACTTAACAAATAAGGTCAGTAAAATCCCGGTGAAGGTTTTAAGATACTTTTCGTTAAAGCCTAGGCTTCAGAGAATATTCATGCGTTCTGAAACATCTATAGCTATGAGACGGCATGATGCTCCCCAAAGATGGAAATTTAAGACATCATGCTGATGGAGAAGCTTGGAAGGATTTTGATTCCTTGCACCCTGATTTTGCTAATGATTCTCGTAATGTTAGTTTGGGTTTTCCAAGTGACGGATTCAATCCATTCTGAACTATAAGCATCTCCCACAGCACATGGCCAGTTATGTTAATAAATTACAACTTATCACCGTGGATTTGCATGAGGTCAGAATACTTAATGTCGTCAATGATTATTCTAGGTCCATCGTCTCCATGAAATGATATTGATGTATACTTACAACCACTAATTGCAGAGTTGAAAGAACTATGGGAAGTGGGAGTGAAAACATATGATGTTGTTACTAATCAAACATTTATGTTGCGTGCAACTTTACTGTGGACAATTTGTGATTTTCCAGCAATGGCAATGCTTTCAGGATGGAGCACCAAGGGGAGATGGGCATGCCCCACTTGCAATCATAATACTTGTTCCCGATTTCTCAAGCATAGTCATAAGATGTGTTACATGGGTCATCGTGCATTTTTACCTCCTGATCGTCCTTTTAGAAAAGATAAGAAATCATTTGATGGTTAAGAGGAGCATAGATCTGCACCTATTCCCTTATCAGGTGTACAAGTGCTGGAAGAACTTCGTGACTTCAATAATCTTTTTTGAAAGATCCAAAAAAAAAAAAGAAAACGGAAGAATGATGATCCATGGAAAAAAAATCCATATTTTTTGAATTGCCGTACTGGGCAACCAATAAAACGAGGCACAATCTTGATATGATGCAGCTGCTTCTATCACGACTCGTGCTCGTATTCATATGTATGTACACATTGCTAGATCAGTCTGTTATTATACTGATACTGACTCAATAGTTCTAGGAAGTCCTCTTTCTGATGATTTAGTCTCTTCCACCGAATTGGGTAAGTTTAAACTAGAAAACCATGTCAAGAAAGGTATCTTCTTAGCCCCTAAAAGCTACATGTTGGAAATTGAAGATGAGGGAACTATTCTAAAGCACAAGGGGCCTGCTAATGATTAACATAGAGAAGAATATTTGTGATAGTTTGCTTGGGACTTTATTGGATATACTTGGGAAGTCCAAGGATCATGTAAATTCGCACTATGACTTGCATGATATGGGGATACGCAAAGGGCTTCAGCCAATGGAAGATTGTGATACTGGAGACATTCATCTAGCTAAAGCTTGTTTCTTTATGAAACCAGAAGAGAAAAGACTATTTTGCACTGTTTTAAAAGATGCCAAATTCCCAAAAGGGTGTGCCTCTAATATATCAAGTCGTGTGCAACTTGAAGAGCTGAAAGTATCAGGATAGCCATGATGCTCATTTTATTCTACATTACTTGATCCAGATTGCAGTCAGGAAAGTGTTATCCAAGAATGTGTCTTTAGTCTTGATTAGGTTGGGGAACTTTTTTAAAGCCATATGTAGTAAGGTTATAAGAAAAAGCGATCTTGATAAGATGAAGGCTGAAATCATTGATATACAATGTGAGCTTGAAAGGATTTTTCCTCCATCCTATTTTGACGTAATGACACATTTGCCTATTCATCTACTAGATGAAATTAAGCTTGGGCGTCCAACTCATTTGCGTTGGATGTTTTCTTCGGAAAGAAATATGTGTGAATTGAAGGGGCTTGTCTGTAATCGAAACAATCCCGAAGGAGCAATAGTAGAGGGTTTTAAAGGTGTAGAGTGTATGACCTTTTGTTTGAGATTCCTACCTGATGAGGTGAAGAGAAGATTCAGTAGGTACCGAACTGAGGATGATGAGGACTTTCAAACAGAGGAAGATGATGTATCACCTTTATTTCCTAAGACAGGCTATCCAATTGGAAGTAAGAATAAAGGAAAGGCAAGCTTTTAATATGGAGCATGTTGAGTGGTCTGAAGCACATCGATATGTTTTGTTCAATGCCGGTGATGAACAAGTAGAGGCATTAATCAAGTAAGTGTTGGAACTTCATTTATATATTATGATTAATGTGTTTTCAATTTCATTTATAAATACATATTGATTAACAATACATGCTTGTAGGGAACATAAGTGTTTAGTTGATAACCATAGCAGAGGAAGTGCATGGGTAAAAGCACAGATCCATAGTAGCCAATTCAGCGATTGGTTTAGGGACAAAGTTAAAAATATTGAAGCGTCCAATCATTTAAGATGGCTTGCCAAAGGACCTAATTTTGTGGATAAAAGATATGCTGGATATTTCATTAATGGATATCGATTCCATACAAAGACGCGAGATGCCCCTTGCAAAACTCAAAACAGTGGAGTGACTTTATCAGCAACAACAGATAAATTTGCTAGTGCCTGGGATCAAAATCCTATCGATGGAATGGTTATCTATTATGGAATTATTCAGGACATCATTGAGGTTGATTACTGGAGCTGTTTTAATGTTGTACTTTTCAAATGTGATTGGTTTCATAATGAAGTTGATGAATATGGCTTGACTCGGGTATACTTCAACAAACGATGCAGCACAGATGATCCTTTTGTACTAGCATCTCAAGTACATCAAATTTTCTATGTGGAAGACCAATTGAAAAAAATGTTTATTATGCAAGAAATAAAGTTCCTGTGGATTTGTTTGATTTGGAGGAAGAGGATTGTCCTAATATTGAAGAAACATTTTTGAGGGAAACTAATGATAATATTGTTTCTTTAGAAAGATCACTCGATGTAGATATTACATGGTCGGGAGAAGATCTCCCAGTTGATATCACTGATGCACCTTCCCTCTCACATCATTCAGAAGATGTAAATACAGATGAATCATAAGAGGAAGATGACTTCGATGATACTGATTGGGATTGGATGGAGGCTGATGATTGACAAAGGATCTTCCGAACTAGTTCAGATACATTCTTTTCTTCATATTTTGTAGTGAGTAATGAATACCTTTTTGAGTTGCATCATATCAATCTGATTAGACTGACTAAATATAGTTAGGGATCGAACTACTATGCTTCATCTTTGTAATTTAAAATGTAGTGTTCTGTTTCATTCTGTATCCTCTGGTCCCTATGATGAGTTGCCTGTGATGGTTAGGGAGATAAACCAAAAGAATTGAATGTTGGTTTTGCCTCTTACATCACCTACATTGTATCCTTGTTGCTTGAAAAGTCATCTAGCTAGCTACCAAATTCATTTGCATGCTATATCTTGATCTCTCCATGCTACTGCATGCACTATATAGTTTGACTGTGATTTATCTATTACTTCTTGAGTCTTGACTAATTGGTAAATCTATTTTTGGTCTTTAGGATTTTGATGACTACATGAATTTAGTTCTGGATGATGCTAAAGAAGTGAATGTAACAAAGAAAACCAGCAAGCATTTGGGTGGGTGACAATTGCCTTATCTCTAGCTTTACCCTCTCCCTTAATTACTAGGGGAACTCACTTCCATTACTTTGTGGTTTTATGCAGGGAGGATTCTTCTGAAAGGCAATAATATTACTCTGACCAGTAAAACTTTGTCCAGAATTAGCTGTAAGAGGGTGGAGTGAAACAGAGCACTTCTTGGTTGAAAGTATTCTAACAAACTCATCCGTATTCTATATAATCTTTAGTGGAGTCCACTGAAATGTTATTTAGATTCTAACAAACAGGTGTAGTTTGTTAGACTTTTAACTGATCACTCTCATTTTTATGCAGGTTTGATAATCATGAGTCAAGAAGAGTCTTCAAAAAGAAACAAAAAAGCAAAGAACGAGACATTTGCTAAACCTGGATCGTCATCATTCTTGGCAAATAAAAAAGTGACGGTTATTGATAACAAATGAAATAGTTATAGCTATAGGGTCAGAGAAAGGACAATTGCTTAAATTAATTGAAAAGCAACCAGTAGCTCAACAGTCTGAAGTAAATGGACAATCTGTCGAGGCACAACCTTTCGAGGATATCTTTCTGAGCAACAACTTGTTGTGAATCAACTGCAAAGGAATCCTGTCACTCCTCCAACAAATGAACAACCTGAAGAACAAGGTAACATATAGGCTTAGAAACTTACCGAATACATGTGTGGTTCCTAATTTCTTATAATTTCTTGTAGCTGAAGGCGTGTCCACTAAAAATACAGGAGGTAGAACGTAATTGCATAAAGTACATAGCCGCAAAGAGCGTAAATTGATCGTACTGAATAGGTTAAATCAACCAGTTGGTCCTACTGAAGATGATGTAATAGAGCTAAGTGGCTTCCTAGGCACATTGGCAAGAAATGTGACCCTTTGTCCATTTGATATATTTGATTGGAGGAATATGGACAAAAAATATAAAAAGGATTTATGGGATTATACCAAGGTTCGAACTTTCCAATATTTTGATTATTCTTAAAGTTATTTTACTTTATTGGATAACTTGATGACACTAAATTGTAGGAGAAATACATTATTCCTGATGCTGTAAAAGCTTGGGCTTTGGTAACAATTCGAGAGGCTTGGAGTAGTCATAGAAGTGAGTTGAAGAAAACTTATTATGATCCATATGACAATGATGAAGTTCGAATGTCTAAAACACTCGGCCATATTCCAGAATGTCAGTTTAGAGAGCTTCTCAAATATTGGAAGTCTGAGAAATTCAAGGTAAAATGCAGTTTAGAATCTCAAATTTTTAGCTCCTTTTTTTCCTGATCTCTCTGTAATATTGTTGCTGTTGCAGCTTTATTATTTCATTAAAGTTGATTGTTCTCCTTAGTTGTGGTTGTGTTGCTTCCTGGACTTCTCTTAATATGCATCTGGAGTTTCAAATGCTCCAGTTTTATATTCTTCTTGTTTTGTGTGTGCAGATACCTCTTTCGGAGGTGATTTGGGTTTTCCTGTTGCCTGTTTGTTAGTTTCTATGTTGTTCTCCTTTTTTTTTCTTTGAGCTATTGTTGTAGCTTTTACTCAAGTGCTTGTGAATCTGGTAGGCTTTTTATTTATTTTTTCACTTCTCTGTACGTGTGGTGTATCTGAAATGTACTAAGCTGGGCAGTGAGCTATTTTAACTCAGTGATAAACTAGAATAGTTGCCAAGGTACCTGTAAGCTACATTTGATCCATGTCACGATTAACTTGGAATCCACTTCCAAGAGTACATGCTTGTACCCAAATTGTAGACACCATTTAACAACATAAATTGTTGCTTGGAGTTTAGCTTGATTATTAGTGACATACCC
This sequence comes from Solanum clarkiae, assembly GCA_011800125.2. Lineage (NCBI taxonomy): Eukaryota > Viridiplantae > Streptophyta > Magnoliopsida > Solanales > Solanaceae > Solanum > Solanum clarkiae. The sequence continues at coordinate 2,228 of JAABOM020056881.1, read as the reverse complement.
CAGTGGGATTGAAAAAGAAAATATCAACTGACCATGATGATCCCTAAGCATGTCACCCCCTCCTATTCTCCCTGGATTTGATAACGCACTACCATCTGTATTCAATTTCATAAGGACAGGATTTGGAGGTTTCCAAATAACATTGATGATCCTTACATCATGCGAACACTTCTCAATCACAGTAACCAGATCAGACCAGTTATTAGGCCAAGACAAATAAGGGTACTTAGTGATCAACAAGTGAATGGTGTCTTTAAAAATCAGAAACTTCACCCTCACAACACTAGATCTTTTACCACCACATTTTGCTGCACACCGATTCTTCCATAGGTTCCAGCATATTAAAATGGGAAGAGACTGAAGAAGTGTCTTATGAGCTTCATTGTTAGCCTTAACTTTCCATCAGTAAGTTAACAAGTTACTCAAATGGGCCTGATGGTGACTGATACCCAGATAATCAGAAAAGAACTTCCAAATGTGGTTAGCAAAGTGACCTGTAACAAAAATATGAATATTATCTAAACCAGGTCTTATACAACAAGAGCATTTGACTGGATCTAGACCAAATGTGTTGGTGTTGTCATTAGTTGGTAATTTCAGTCTCAATGCCCTCCAAAGCAGGAAAGACATTTTAAAAGGAATACACCTTTGCCAGACAATAGAATTTGGATAGACTTTCTTTTTTCTGCCTTATATACTCCCATACTGATGCTATATTGAATTTACCATTCTCATTCAGCTTCCAAATAGCTTCATCAGTCTTGCCAGCATTATAGTAAATGTCAGTGGTCAAAATCTTAGGGATCAATAAGGGTGGAGCATGTTGTCTCAACCTAGATTCATTCCATTTACACAGGAAATATGAAACAGTAGTGTTGTTAAGTCTGTGACTTTCTTTAGAATAAGCTGCAAGTGGCCCAATACCCAGCCAATCATCCCACCAGAAGGAGCTTGACCCTGAGTGAATCCTCTAAGTAATCAACTTTTCCACTTGAATTTTGTTCCTGACCAAATAATTCCAAACCAGTGACTGACCTGTAGCCCACTTTTTGGCAACATGATTTGCTCTTTCACAATCATTAGCCCTCAAAAACTGACCCCCGCTGAAATCCTTCCTCCAAGGTTATGGAGTACTTGAAAAGACAGATAACTAAGTCAATAACTTATTTTTTTCTGTGTCAAAGAAATTAACAAAAGACTTACTTGCTTTATCTGAAACTCTAATATAGCATTCATATGCCTTAACTAACATTGTTGATTCATTTATTTACAGAAAATGTCGGAAACAAATACTAAGAATCGGAAAAAGCTGGTGAATCCACACTGCCGGCAAAAAGAGTTTTGTTGTAATCCGTAATAGATTGGTGCGTTCTCTTATTTAGTATCTAGTCTTAATCTATCATTTAAGTAATTTCTTATATCAATTTTCTTCTGACTAGGAAAAAGATAAGGGAACTGTATCATCTAAGGAGCTCTTTGTGGCCACAAGAACGAGGAATCCTAGCCGAGTGTACAAGGACTCTATGAAAACACTGCTAGTAAAATTGTATGAATACGGTATATTAATAGCTTTATAATGAGATTAATTATTTATTTAAAATTATATACAAGACTCTGATTGTTGGATATGTTTTATTAGGATGAATAGAGGAAGTTGAAACACAAATGAGTGGAAATGGCCAGTCTGTTGATGCATTTTCAGTCGTCATCGGTACCCTGGACGTCTAAGGCTATATGGAACAGGGGTTACAAAGACTATTTTGAATCAAATAGTTGGCAATTCTGAACCAACTTTAAATGCGACAAATGATGTAGTACAACAAATGGAAGAAAGGATGCAAAAAATGGAGAAACAAATGGAGGAACAAAAGAGAACGATGCAACAAGAAGTTATTGCCGATGTAATTGCATAGCTTCAGCATGCGGGATTAATTGACCCTAACATACTAGCAGCATTGGCTGTTCCTGTTAGGAAATACGATCTGAAGATCTAAGAGGAAGAAGAAAGATTGAGGAAGAAGTTCTTCCTAGAGAGAAGGTAGAGAAAATTCGTGAAGAGAGAGAAAGTTACTTTCGTGGTAACGCCCAATGGGTAAACTCCACGGCGATAGGATATATATATATATATTAATGATATTCGGAAAATTACACAATACATTTATACACGGAGATTATTTGGGGAATGCTTTACAATTCTTACTTGCTTGTAAGATTGTTGGATTTCTGGA
>JAABOM020056860.1:0-15270 GCA_011800125.2 Solanum clarkiae | reverse complement strand
GGGGGGGTGGGGGGGAGGGGGGGGAGGGGGGAAGGGGGAAATGGGTAGCCCTCAAATTTTAGAAGACCTGTAGCGAAAAATAATTTTTGCAACGGGGCGCGAGGGTAGTGTGCCTGTGCGCGCTTTGTGCAATGCGCCTGGGGCGTAGAGTAGCAAATTTGAAGTGTGCATCTGGTCCGCATCGCACATAGGGCGCATACTAGTACAAAACTTTCCCCCAGTTTTCCTGTTTCGTCCAAAGGCATTTGGGTAATAACCTAATGCCCATTTAAACATGAATACCTCTATACTTATCCATTTCTCACCTTCAAACTCTCAACAATCACTCAAAATACTCCCAACACACTATCAAACCCTCTATTCAATCTCAATAATCTCAAGAGCAAGCTTTCGATTCCAAGAACCCAAGTCAAGTCTCAAGCCTTCCTCAACTTTTGCTTCAAGAATTCCAAGTTTAGGTATGTAGGTCTTCATCTATGGGTCCTTTCATTCATTAAGCCCAACCTTCCCTTTTGATGAAAATTTCATGATTTCAAGTTGTATTCTTTATAGGTATCTGTTATTATGCATTATGAATGTAAATTATGTTGGATCTTTTCAAGTATTAACTGATTATGCATGAATATCCATTTTAAGCTTATTCCATGAGTTGATTTATGTCTATTGAGGCTATGCATGATATCTGCTTTGTGAACTATGAAATATTACAAACTTTTGAGATGGATTTCATGATACGCAAATTAAGGGTTTTACTATAATGTTGGTCGGTTGAATTATTGCATGACTCTAAAATTGATGAATTTACTCTCTTACGGTTATTACTCTATAAATTACATGGTTTGTGCATGTTTTCAAATGCCCACCATGTTTGATTAAACTACATGACACAGATTTTCAAGTTGAAGATGAGTTATTACATGATTTGTAAGTCAAGTTATTTCATGATAATTATGGGCTCCCAAACATGTATTAAACTCATGAAAGATTTCTATGATTTAATAGTGACAAGTTGAGCCCTTATTCTATAATTCTACCCTCTTGTGAGCTAGTTATGTCTAATTGAGGGGCACGCATGATTACTATTTTATCGTCATGTTCAAGTTAAGCTCACTAGTAGGGGTCAAGCATGTTACAAGTTTCTACCCTCATGTGAAAAGCAATACCTACTAGAAGGGGTCAACTTCATATATTATTTTCTACCCTTTATATTAAGGTATATTCCCATGTGGGGGTCAAATATGTGAATGAGTTACTCATGCCATGTTGTCATGTCTTTACAAGTTATTCATGTTATGATTAAATCTATGATTATTTTAAGTATTTCATGGGATTAGACTTAGCACCGATTAAGGCTTAAGGTGGGGGCTCAACTCAAAATGTCCTTATATAAAGTGTTAGTCTCTAAACTATGTTCCACCATAGGATTATATTATTTCCCTAAAAGGGCTCTACTAGTGGATCTATCTAGGTCAAATTACCCATAAAGTGGGGTCAAATATGGTTTACCTTGGCAAGTACACCACATCTTCTCCGGTGGGGTGCCATGCATCAGGGTTCCAAGTAGTAGCTCGCTTGATCTTATATATTGGTTAAGGTCTCCTCCCACATATGTATTGTATATTATGTAAGTTGAATGTTTACATGCATATTTTGTTACAAGCATTGATCATACACGTCATATTGAGATTGTATCCATTGTCTATGATTACCCATTTTGATTACTATGGGTTATGTCTTGGTTGTATTGCACCCCTCATACCTAGTTTATTCTAAGTACTAACGCATACTCTATGCCTACATGATATCACCATGTTGTCCGAAGCTCCTATTGATCATCCTCCTCCGCGTGGCTAGTTCAGCCCATCTGAAGAAGGCTTTTGGTTTGTCCTCAATTCCGAGGACATTATCTACTTTTCTTTCATACTATGTTGAGACTTTTACTACTTTTTGGATACTTATTACTTCAGGATGAGCCCGGGAGTGTCTTGGCCCCGCTCCATTCTATGTAGAGGTGTTGTTGGATTATATGGTATTCAATATATATGAGCTTGACTCTTCTTATGCTATTATCGTTATGAAAGACTTCCCTTAGTCCCACTTCCCTTCTTATTAATGTCACTTTTTGTTGTTCATTTTGCTTCCACGGCCAAGGATGTGTGAATGATATTCTAAGAGGCTTGTGTAGGGTTCCTTCGGGTTCCCCATTCGCCGTGTCACATCTAGACCCTAGGCTTGGGTCGTGAACAGTTTGGTATCAGGGCACTAGGTTGTTAATGGTCTTTGAAAATCCAACACACCATGTCGAGTAGAGTCTTATTCATTGTTGTGAAGTACGCTACAACTACGAATAGAAGGCTGTGAGGCATTTTAGAAAATATTTCACTTCTTCATGATCTATGTTGTGCTCTAGATGTAAGGATAAGGCTTCCTCCCCTAATAAATGCTCTTTTTCTCTCTCAAATCATGTCACTACCAAGAGGAATACTAAGGAGGGTCTGTACACTCGAGGAGCAACTGACTCATCCTGCTTTTCAAGCTCCTTAAGATGGAGGGGCTACCCAAGTTGAGTTCCAAAATGACATCACTATGTTGATGCATGTTATGACCAATCAATTGAACCAAGGGGCCCAAGCTTCTCATGCTCCTATTCCAGCCTCAAGAGTGAAGGACTTCACAAGGATGAACCCTTCGGAGGTTCATAGGTCCAAAACAGAGGAAGATCCCCAAGAGATTATTGATGACTTTTATAAGCTATTAACTATCATAGAAGTGAGTTCAGAGGAGAATATGGAATTAGTGGCCTATCAACTCAAACGTGTATCTCAAATTTGGTTTGTTCAATGGAAGTTGGAGAGGGGAGACAATGATGTTATTCCTTGGGAAGAGTTCAAGACCGCTTTCCTCAATTGGTTCTTTCCTATTGAGTTGAGAGAGGCTAAGATGATAGAGTTCATGAATCTTAAACAAGGTTCCATGAGTGTGAGGGACTATGCCCTAAAATTTAACAAGCTCTCAAAGTATGCTCCACATTTGGTTGTTGATCCTAGGGCAAGAATGAACAAGTTTGTGTCGGGGGTGTCCGACTTGGTGAATGAAGAGTGTCGTACCACCATGCTTGTGGGTGATATAGAATTCTCTCAGCTCATGACATATGCCGAGCAACTTGAGGGGAAGAAGCTTAGGAAACGGATGAGTGGGGAGTCCAAGAGGGTTCGGTTTGATGATGGTTTCTAAGGTGCTAAGGGTGGCTGTTTCCAACAAGGTCACAAATTCCAATGCCAAGTGTCCTCTAATGCTCTAAACAAGAGGTTTGCTAATGATCAGGTGTCTAACCCAAGGTTTCAAGATGGCAATGATGGGATGACTAATTCTAGGTGCCAAAAGTGTGGGAAGAATCATAGTGGTCCATGCTTGAGGGACTCCAATGCTTGCTATGGTTGTGGTAAAGTGAGTCACAAGATTTTTGATTGCCCGTACTCTCAAACAAGGGTATGGATGGTCATCCTCAAGTCCAAGGTGCTAATGTGGGTCAAAGGGCAAAGGGAGGCCAACAAAGGGGTGCTCCAAGGCAAAATCAGTTCTATGCTCTCCAAGGAAGGCAAGGACTGACTGAGGTTCTCAATGTTGTCACCAATATGTTAAAGGTTTTTGATTATGATGTCTATGCGTTGATAGATCCGGGTGCCACTCTTTCTTTCATTACTCATTTTGTTGCCAATAAGCTTCTTGTGTGTCCTGAATTATTTTGTGAACCCCATGAAGTATCTACCTCTGTTGGTAAGTCTATTATTGCCAAAAGAGTCTATAGGGAATGTGCCGTATTTATATTGTATAAACTCTTGCCTTGTAATTTTGTTAAACCTGACATGGTGGATTCTGATATTATTCTTGGGATAGATTGGTTACATGCATATCAAGCTTCCATCGATTGTAGAGCCCGCAAAGTGAAATTCCAATTCCCTAATGAGCCCGTTCTTGAGTAGGAAAGTTGTAAATATGGTGGTTAAGGGTAGGTTCACCTCTTGTCTTAAAGCCCAAAAATTGATTTCTAAGGGTTGCATTTACAATCTTGTAAGAGTTAGGAATGTTGAGTCTAAAGTCCTCCCTATTGAGTCAATTTCAGTGGTCAATGTGTTTGTTGATGTCTTTCTTGATGAGTTTTCTGGTGTTTCTCCTGAAAGAAAAATAGACTTTGGTATAGACCTCCTCCATGATACACAACTTATGTCCATTCCCCCTTATTGTATAACCTCGATGGAGTTAAAAAGAGATGAAAGATTAATTGATGGATTTATTGGAGAAAGGTTTCATAAGGCCTAGAAAATCACCTTGGGGTACACCAATATTATTTGTAAGAAAGAAAGATGGCTCACTTAGAATGTGGATCGACTACCACCAACACAATAAACTCACCATAAAGAACAACTACCCTCTACTAAGGATAAATGACCTATTTGATCAACAACAAGGGGATAGTCACTTTTCTAGTATTGAGCTTCGGTCCTGATACCACCATATAAGGGTAAGGAGTGTGATATTCCCAAGACGGCTTTTTGGACTAGGTATTTGCATTTTAAATTTGTGGTAATGTCTTTTGGCTTGACAAATGCACCGAAAATATTTATGAATCTCATAAATAGGGTCTTTAAACCCTACCTGTATATGTTTGTGGTAGTTGTCATAGATAATGTATTGATTTATTTTCGGAGTGAAGAGGAGCATGTGAATCATTTGCAGGCAGTGTTTAAAATTTTGAGGGATGAAAGGATATATGCTAAATATGATAAGCGTGAATTTTGATTGAAAGAGGTTGCATTCCTAGGCCATATGGTGTCAGGTGATGGGAGTAAAGTGGATCCTAAGAGCACGGAGGTCATAAGGAATTGGCCTAGGCCCTTGAATCCAACGGATATTAGGAGCTTCTTATGTTTAATAGGGTATTACCGGAGGTTTGTGAATGGTTTCTCTTCACTTGCTTCCCTTTTGACAAAATTGACCCAAAAGAAGGCATAATTTGTTTGGACTGATGAACGTGAATGGATTTTTCAAACTTTCAAAGATAAACTTATCTCTGCTCCTATTTTGGCTTTACTGTAAGGGCTATAAGGGTTTGTGGTTTATTGTGATGCTTCAAGAATTTGTTTGGGGTGTGTATTGATGCAAAATGGCAAGGTTATAGCATATGCCTCGAGGCAACTAAAAGTGCATGAGCATAATTATCTCACCCATGATCTTGAATTGGAGGAGGTGGTGTTTGCTTTGAAAATATGGTGTCATTATTTGTATAGGGTTCATGTAGATGTATTTACCGACCACAAGAGTCTCTTATATGTGTTCACACAAAAGGATCTTAACTTGAGGCAAAGAAGGTGGTTAAAACTCCTTAAGGATTATGACATGAGTATCCACTATCATTCCGACAAGGCTAATGTTGTGGCCGGTGCTCTAAGTAGAGTGTCCATGGGTACTCTAGCTCATATTGATGATGGTAACAAGAAGGTGGCTAGCGAAGTATACCGGTTAGCTAGGTTGGGGGTTAGGTTGAATGAAGTTAAAAATTGGGGTGTGGTGGTTATTGATTGTTTCAAATCTTCTTTAATTGAAGAGGTTAAGTCCAAACAAGACTTTGATCCCGCCTTGCTAGAATTGAAAGTTTTGGTGAATGATGGTAAAGTAGAGGTCTTCTCCCAAAGGGGAGATGATGTCCTTAGGTACCAAGGTAGGCTATGTGTGCCCAATGTTGATGACTTGAGGGAGTTGATTTTGAAGGAGGCCTATAATTCGTCCTACTCTATTCACCCAGTTCCACAAAAGTGTATCGAGACTTGAGGGAGATGTATAGGTGGGGTGGTATGCCAAGTTTGTAGCCGGTTGTCACAACTTCCAACAAGTCAAAGCCGAACATCAAAGGCCGAGTGACCTAGTCCAAGACATATAAATTTTTACTTGGAGGTGGGAAGAGATCAACATAGATTTTGTGATTGATTTTCCAAAGACTAGGAATCACTTTGATTCTATTTGGGTTATTGTTGATAGGATGACGAAGTTGGCTCACATTTTACCCGTTAAAACAACTTATGGTGCCAAAGATTATACCAAGTTGTATATTCATGAGTTGATTAGATTGCATGGGGTACCATTGTCTATTATATCGGATTTTGGTGCTCAATTCATTTCTCATTTTTTGAGATCCTTCCAAAAGGGTCTTGGTACCAAGGTCAAGCTTAGCACGTCTTTTCATTCTCAAACAGATGGTCAAGCCAAAAGGACAATCCAAACTCTTGAGGATATTCTTAGGGCTTATGGTTTGGAGTTCAAGAGTACTTGGGATGAACATCTTCCTCTTATTGAGTTTACTTACAACAATAGCTACCACTCTAGTATTGGCATGACTCCCTTTGAGGCTTTATATGATAGGCCTTGTAGATCCTCTGTTGGATGGTTTGATGTGGGGGAGATGGCTTTGTTAGGCCCGGATTTGGTTATGGAGGCTTTGGAGAAGGCGATATTGATAAGAGAGAGATTGAAGATGGCCTAAAGTAGACAAAAGTCTTATTCCGATGTGATGAGGTGAGACGTCTCATTTAATATTGGTGATTAGGTTTACTTGAAGGTCTTACCCATGAAGGGTGTGGTCTAGTTTGGCACGAAGGGGAATTGAGCCCAAGGTTTGTGGGACCTTATAAAATTTTGAGGAAAATTAGTAAAGTTGCTTATGAATTGGAGTTTTCTATGAATATGAATATGGTTCATTTGGTCTTCCTTGTGTCTCTGTTGAGGAACTGTGTTGATGACCCAAGTGATATAGTGCCCTTAGAAGTTGTGGGTGTTGTGGAAGATAATTTGATCTATGAGGAGGTCTCGGTAGAGATATTGGAATCAACAAGTTGAAAGTGCTACATGAGAACCCGAAATGGACACGAAAAATGATATCCATATCTCTTTCACTCTATTCAAGACGAAGATAATAAATTAAACCCTATTTATGAGTTCAAGTCTTAATCTCCATCCCTCATGTCATTTTGTGTATGCACATGTTTATGATGATAAGTTTGATGACTTATGATGCATATATGTTTGAAACTTTTTGAAAATGATGTTTAAGTACATTTGTTGCATTCTCGGGCTGGAAGTCTCATGATTACATCTCTTGCATATGTTTCTTTGATATTCAGGGACGAGTGTTCCCAAGGGAGAGATATTGTGGCACCCATCATGTACTTCAGAATGCCCTATAAGTGTATTTCTTGCATATCTCAAAATCCGTGCATAATTTCAAAAATCCGACTTCATATTCTTGTTCAAGGGGTATGATTAAGTGAGAAAAGGGTAACCCTTGAATTTTAGAAGACCCGTAGCAAAAATTAATTTTCCCAATGGGGGCTGAGGCAGTGTGCCTACGCACCCCTTGTGCAACGTGCCTGGGGCGCAGAGTAGCACACTTTGAAGTGAGTGTCTAGTTCGCTCGCGCCTAGGGAACGTACCAGTGCAAAATTTTTCTCAATTTTTTAATTTCATCCAAGGGCATTTGGGTAATAACCCAGTGCCCATTTAAACGTGAATACCTCTATCTTAGCCATTTCTCACCTTCATACTCTCAAGAAACACTCTCAAAATCCTCCCAATACACTGTCAAACCATTCATTCAATCTCAATAATCTCAATAACAAGCTTTGGATTACAAGAACCAAGTAGAGTCTCAAGCCTTCCTCAACTTTTGCTTCAAGAATTTCAAGTTTAGGTATGTGGGTCTTCATCTATGGCTCCTTTCATCCATGGATCCCAACCTTTCCTTTTGATGAAAATTCCATGATTTCAAGTTGTATTCTTTATGGGAATCTCTTATTATGCATTATGAATGTAAATTATGTTGGGTCTTTTCAAGTATTAATTAATTATGCATGTCTATCCATTTTTATCTTATTCCATGAGTTGATTTATGTCTATTGAGGCTATGCATGATATGTGCTTTGTGAACTATGAAATATTATGAACTTTTGAGATGGATTTCATGATACTCAAATTAAAGGTTTTACTGCAATGTTAGTGGGTTGAATTATTGCATGACTCTAAAATTGATGAATTTACTCTCTTATAATTATTACTCTATAAATTGCATAATTTGTGGATGTTTTTAAATCCCCACATGTTTGATTAAGATACATAACAAGGATTTTCAAGTTGAAGATATGTTATTACATGATTTGTAAATCAAGTGATTTCATGATAATTATGGAATCCCAAGCATGTATTAAACTCATGAAAGGTTTCTATGATTTACAAGTGACAAGTTGAGGCCTTATTCTATAATTCTACCCTTTTATGAGCTAATTATGTCTAATTGAAGGGTCAAGCATGATTACGATTTTACCATAAAATTCAAGTTAAGCTCACTAGTAAGGGTCAAACATGTTACAAGTTTTTACTTGTGAAATACAATATCTACCAGAAGGGGTCAAGTCCATGTATTATTTTCTACCCTCTAGTATAAGGTATATGCCGGTGTAGGGGTCAAGTATGTGAATGAGCTACTCATGCCATGTTATCTTGTCTTTACTGGTTATTCATGTTATGATAAAATCTATGATTTTTTCAAGTAGTCCATGGGATTAGACTTAGCACCGATTGAGGCTTAAGGTGGGGGCTCGACTTAAGGGGTCCTTATATAAAGTGTTAGTCTCTAAACTATGTGCTACCATAGAATTATTTTATTTCCTGAAAAGGGGATCCAATAGTGGATCCATCTAGGTCAAGTTACCCACAAAGTGGGGTCAAGTATAGTTTATCTTGGCAAGTAGACCATACCTTCTCCGGTGGGGTGTAATGTATCGGGATTCCAAGTAGTAACTCACTTGGTCTTATGTGTCAGTTAAGGTATCCTCCCACATATGTATGCTATATTGTGCAAGTTGAATATTTACATGCATCCTTTATTACAAGCATTGATCATACACGTCATATTCAGATTATATCCATTGTCTACGATTATGCATTTCGATTACTATGGCTTATGTCTTGGTTGTATTGCATCCTTAGTACATTCCAAGTACTAACACATACTCTATGCATACGTGATATCACTATATAGGGACCGTAGCTCCTGTTGATCACCCTCTTCCATATGGCTCATTCCCATTTGAAGAAAACTTTTGGTCAGTCCTCCACTCTGAGGACATTATCTATTTTCCTTTCATGCTATGTTAAGACTTGTACTACTTTTTGGATACTTATTACTTGAGGATGAGCCCGAGGAGTATCTTGGTCCCCACTCCATTTTATATAGAGGCGTTGTTGGATAATATGATATTCTATGTATATGAGCTTGACTCCTCTTATGCTATTATCATTATGAAAGACTTCCCTTAGTCCTGCTTCCCTTCTTATTAATATCACTTGTTGTTGCTCATTTTGCTTTCGCTATCAAGGATGTGTGAATGATATGCTAAGAGGCTTATTTGGGACTCCTTTGGGTTTTCCATTCGCTGTGTCACGTCTAGGCCCAAGGATCGGGTCGTGATATGGCGATAGTCTATGCACATTCAGAGTGTTTCCCATCCTTCTTCTTTACAAACAACAATGGGGCACCCTATGGGGACCTGCTAGGTCTAATGAATCCCTTCTCTATAATTATTTCAATTTCTCTTTTAATTCCTTTAACTCCAACGAGGCCATTTTATATGGAGGGATTGATATAGGTTGAGTGTCGAGCAAAAGATCTATGCCAAAGTCTATCCTCTTTTCTGGAGAGACACTAGGCAACTCTTCTAGGAACACATCGAGAAACTCATTAACTATGGGGACTGACTCAAGTGGCAATCTATTAGAGGTGACATCCATAACCCTTATTAAATGATAAATGCAGCCCTTAGAAATCATTTTGCGGGTAGATAGGAAATAAACCAATCTTTACATGAGGAACTACCACCCTTTCACTCAAGAGCAGGGTCATTTGGAAATTGAAACTTGACACTATAAGTTTGACAATCTATAGAGGCGTAAGAAGCATGCAACCAATCCATTCCAAGTATAACATCAAAATTAACCATGGAAAGCTCTACTAATCTCAAGGAATAATTTTATGCATGATGCACACGAGAGAACCTCTATAGACTATTTGTGAAACAACGAACTCACCAATGGGAATGCTAACCATAAAAGCTCTACAAGAATTTTGGGACATGCATGAAATCTGTTAGAAAAAAATGGTGTAACAAAATACAAATTTACACCCAGATCTAAAAGTGCATAAGCATCAAAATCACAAAATTTTAACATACCAATAACCACATCGGGAGATTCTTCCACTTGTTGATGGCCATGAAGGGCATAGAACCTATTTGATTTTAGGGCTCCTTGTGCTTCACCACCTTGGACTTAGGGTCATGCATTCCCACTTCTACACTCCTTTGAGTTGTGGCCGGGCTTGCCACATTTGAAACAAACATTTGAGCTGGCTAACATTCATCCTTATGGGGCCTTCCACACTTTGTACAAATTGGAGAAGCTTGTTCACCTGAACCTCCTTAGGGTTTTGGGTTGACTCCTTATCTTTGTTGAACTTGCAGGGAAGAGTATTGAATGTCCCTTGATTCACTTTTCTTTTCCCACCTTGGAATTTACCATGACCACTAAACTTTTGGTGGGGAAATCCATGACCATCCATCCTAGCTCTCTTGGAATCTCTTGACCTCTCTCTTCATTTCTCATCCTCAATTTGTTATGCATAGGTCATAAAGTGGGAGATGTCTATTTCTTTGATAAGCATAGCCATTTTTAGTCTTTGGAGACCAAATTCGATACACTGAATATAAATTTGCTCACCCTAGCACTTGGATCTGCTACAATAAACTGCGCATACTTGAATTTTAGTGAATTTGAGAGAATACATTGTCACACTCATGTGCCCTTGCTTGAGGTTTATTAAGTCTTGCATTTTGGCTTCCATCAACTCCAATGGAAAGAATTTATCCAAAAATGTTGCTTTAAACTCCTTCCATCAAACTCAACCTCCTTCTATACCTATTTCATCAACCCATTGATCGTACCAAACCTTTGCCAACCCGTTTAATTTGTAAGCCACAAGCTCGACCTTCTCTTTGCAGGAACACCCATAATAGCTACAATTCTATAAGCCTTATCAAGAAACTCTATCGAGTCCTCATCAACTTTTGATCCATGAAACTCTGACGGGTACATTCTCACAAAATCCTAAATTTTTGTGGCTATTGTGGGTGCTTGGGGAGGAATTGCAACCTCCCTATTTGCTTGGTTGGCCAAAACTTGGCCAACATGGTGAAAGTAGCTCTAAACTCCACATGAGTGACACTATCCTCCTGTTTTACGATGTGGCTATATCTTTGGCCACATCCCTTGGAAAAGGTGCTCTCCTTGGTGGCATTATCTAGAAACAATAAAAAGGACATTGTTAGTTGTAGAAATAAGCTTAGATGCTTCTAATGGCATAATATAAATCATAAAGAAGTGAATCATTACCTAAAATGCCTCGTATCCTCCTATTCATAGTTGTGGCACACTTCATAACTATGAGCAAGACTCTACTTGATGCAGTGTGTTGGATTTTAAATGACCCTTTACCAATCTAGTGCTCCGATACCAAACTTGTCACGATCGAAGCCTAGAATCTAGGTATGACATGGCGAATGGGGAATCAAAGGGTACCCAAGCAAGCCTCGTAGCATAAATTACGAAAATCCTTGGTTACAAAATATAGAAAAAGCATCAAACAGTTAAATCTACGAGAAATGGGGGCTTTGGACATAAGATATTGAGATAGAAAAGGATAGGAACTTCCATCATCCAATTACAACAAAAGACTAAGAGCAGGGATATTAGGACTCAAGCTATGGAGAAGTAGAAACTTAGGAAGACCATCGCTTGTCAATAACATCAATGATATCATATAGGGATAAGGACTGAAGGACAAGTCTTCGTAGAATCTTAGTCATCACATAGTGAGTACATAGCATAAGTATCCAACAACACCTCTAAACATGAGTAGGACAGGGACCAAGATATGTCCTAAGCTTACACTCAAAATAAGAAGTAAAGTAATAATGTCCCAACATAACAAGCTAGATAGAAAATGGGCATTTTCCTCGAACTAGAGGAGTCACCATAAGATAATGTCTTCATGAATCGAACTAGCCATGAGGAGGCGGGTAAGGAAGTGCTTCGGTCCCTACATGGTTAAATCATGTAGAAAAATAATATATGTTAGTATTTTGAATGTACTAGTATGTGGGATACAATACAAGAATAGATCATAAGCTACATAGTCAAGATGCATAGTTATATGCAACAGAAATAAGCTCAATATGGCATTCATGAGTAATGCTTTGATAAAAACATATATGAGAGGTAATATCATAATTCATAACACCATACATATGTGGGAGGATACTTTTACCTATATATTAAACCATGTGAGCTTCTACATGAAATCCACCGAACTCCTTCCATCGGAAAAAGGGAAATCTACTTGCCAAGGTAAAACTCCATCAACTTGAATATGCATCTCTAGTGAGTAAAATGACCTATGTGGATCCACTACCTAGCCTACAAGGGATCCTATGGTGACACATAGTTACAATGAAACATGAGGTTATTTCTAGGATTCCCTTACCGAATTTCATCACCATGTCCCATTCGGCATTGAATCATTCCATAAAATACATTTGAAAACATATGCATAATCGTGTTCATTCATAAACTCATAAGCATAACATCATCATATAAAAAGTATCTCATTAAAATATGAAATCCGTCAAGTGAGAATTGTCCTTATCAAAGGTGATCTATCCTTTTGGTGAGCATTGTCCTTATCACCATCTTTAAGCATTCATAAGAGGGATTCATAACTTCATAGCTTTCATAAAATTTCAAAACATATAATTGAACCCTCATCATTTGGAAATCATACTTCATTAGAAACTGGATATGAAATTGGGTGGGTTAATATATATAGGCTTTAAATTGCGTACCTCAAGAGGACTATGCATCAATGTAGTGAAAATCATCAAGTTAAATCATTCTTAAACAACCTACCACAATTATTTACATCACCATTCTAACATAGGTATGGAAAAATGAAACTCATCTTATAAAATCATCAAATTTATAGTAACTAATGGTATCATAACATTCATAACTTTGAATATCATAAAATAGCTCATAATGGAAAATCCTTGAAAGAAAATCATGCAATTCTACTCAATAGATGATAATTCTCAACACATCTTATGCATAATAAGGGTAATGAGAGATACCCATAAGAAATTAACCAGAAATTTTAGAGAAATTATAGAAAAGGTTTTGGGGCTCAATAGGTGGAAGAACCCATGGATGGAAGACCTACATATATTAAGGTCTTGAAACTTGATGAAGAAAACTTTGAAGAAGCTTGAGGAATCACTTTGTAGTTTGATCTTCAATGGAGGAAGCTTGAACCCTACTAATTTGGAAGAATTTGATAGAGGAATTTTAGAGAGGTTTTCAGAGGAATTAGAAAGAGATTTAGGGTTTAAATGATGAAATTTTCGGGGATTCATGCATATAAGGATGTTGAGATATGTCTCAATTGACTTTACTTAATTCTCAAATTTTTTAGGAAATTTTGTTCATGGAGGGAACAAGTAGGCGAAGTGGACTTGCTCCCACTAAGGTTATTTTTTCATGAAGTTCAATTTTCTCTTATTTTGGCCTTGGAATAGGTTTAGGCCACTTTTGTATTATTTGGGAACATCTCTGCAACGCGAATTTTCTGCATACTTTTCTGATTAAGGAAAAATCAATTGGAAAAAAATAATTTTCAATACAGTTGACCTAAAATTTGAAGATGATATTGTTCCTACATAATTCTGCTTCCTGAAAATGAATACAAAGTCAGATTTTCCAAAAACAATTTATAATATTCAAAAAAAATACGGCATAAGGACATTTTGAGGCATATGTGTCACGACCCGAAATTCAGGCGTGATGACACTCGTCTTATCCCACCAAGACAAGTCAGCCTACAACCTAACTATAACCTTAAAAGTGTGAAACTATAATAAAAATAAAAGTTCAATTATGGATAATAAATCAATTTAATGAAAATCCCCCAAAACCTGGTTGTCACGTGCACAAGCTTCTAATGTATTATAATAGATTCGAAAAGAACTGCAAGTATCAAATGATATTGTCTGTAGAATAGAACAAAATCATAAATAGGAGTAAGAAGTCAGTTGGGATGGCAAAGAACTACCTCTCGCATTCTCCACAGGAAGCCTCGGACAAGAACAAGTAGAGAGTATCACGACAATCCGGGCTCGTAACCTACAAAATTGTTATAGCAAGGGGGGTGAGTACCAAACACATGGTACTCAGCAAGTGAACTACTAAATACAAAGTTAAGTAATATAGAATACCGGTACTCCCAACACTCAAACCAAACCCCCACAACTACAACCTAATTCCTAACCTTCACAATTATACCATCCAAAAATTCTACGATCAAAGCCTATAATATTATAATTCTCATTTACACCCCTTTCAAGTCAAAGGAAAAAATTCTACAATTTATCAAGTTCTCGCTAATTCATCAAGTTTCATCAAATCAATACCAAAACTAATCATGTAAAGACATAAATAGGTCAATGATATAATGAATAACCAATCTCAATAGCACTCCATATAATCATAACAAGCCAGAGCATTATGGAATGAAGATTAATGTCATGAGATGTAATGCGATGCAATGCAATGTCACATAGAATGATGCATGTCTGTCCTAGTGATATACACCTGCTATAACATAGTCCGGGACCCATGGGGGACTCCTAGTCCATGCATCTGTCGCGGCGCACGACCCGACCCAGCAAATCATAGTAACTGTCACAGTGTGTGACCCGACCCAGCGATCATAGTAACCGTTACGGTGTGTGACCCGACCTAGCGATCATAGTAACCTCTTTAAGTCTCATTCTTTTTCACTAGACGAAACTATTTCCTATCGGCTTTACATTTCTTTTCTTAGAATATCCAGTAATCATATAGTAAATGCACAATAATCATGTTCATGGAAATAAAATATGCAAGATGCCATATAAAATCATATATCTCAAAATCAAGAATGGGTAGCTCAATACCATAAATGCTGTCATATCCTCAATCTCAATGCAATCACAACCTTAATAACATTCACATCTAAAAGTAAGTATCACCTCGATATCAATAACAAATAATCACTATTTCACATATAATAAACCTCCA
>JAABOM020056849.1:0-15271 GCA_011800125.2 Solanum clarkiae | reverse complement strand
CTCAGTAGGGGATTGGGTATTTTTAAAGGTGTCTCCAATGAAAGGGGTTATGAGATTTAGTAAGAAAGGAAAACTGAGTCCACGTTCCATAGGGCCATATAAAATTATTAAGAGGTTCGGGCAGGTTGCATATGAACTACAACTACCCCAGGAGATTTCAATGGTCCTCCAGTTTTTTATGTCTCAATGCTTCGAAAATGCATAGGTGACCCATCTCATATGACTCCCATTGAGGATGTGCAGGTTACAGTAGTTCTCACCTATGAAGAGGTACCTATTGCTATTCTAGATCGTCAAGTTATGAAGCTAAGGAATAAAGAAATAGCTTCAGTGAAGGTACATTGGAGGAACTAGCAAGCAAAAGAAATAACATGGGAGGCCAAGGATGCAATGAAAACAAAATACCCTTACTTATTTGAAGCTAAAGAGGGAGTCCAACATGTAGAATTGGGACACTAATAAGTACGAGTGATTGAATACTTAGTGTCTTGTCAAAAGTTTGTATAAGGAAAGGTTTAAAATTGGTTAAGCTATCCAATTGTGCTAACATTCAATGGCGAATGTTCCTAAGGGGAAGGATGTAACAGCTCACATCTTACAATACTAGTACTATGGAAATGAAACATGATATGTGTTGGTCAAATTAGCGCCCACTTTTAAAAGTGTTGAATCTCAAATTAGAGGGTGATATGTATGTCTAACGCTGAAGAGGGTCGAGTGTAAATAAGTTTTATTTAAAATTTAAGAGATCACGACCCTAAACAGAGTGAGAGAATTGAGGTGCTTGTAGTACTTAGGAAGCTAGCAGGTGAGTCACCTACTTGCTTAGCTTAAATGTGCTAGCTAAATGGAGACGAGGCTTGATGTCGAATTTGTCCAAGTCCGATTATAAATAAAGTCCATGTTATGAGTGTAACTTTGGCCCATGTTTTAGCATCGTAAATGGACTATATTTTCAGCCTTATAAGATTATTAAAAGAGCCCAAAGATATCACAATTTCTTTGATAATTTGGGCCCAAAACTGACTAAGAGAAAAGGGGAAAAATGGGCAGCAAAGGCCCATCAATTTGGAGCCTCTTAAGGCCCAAGTGAAAGGAGAAAAATGGTACTTTAATTTATTGATAAAATAAGACTTAAAATGGAAAATAAAATCAGCCAAAGTAATCCTTTAAAAGAGGTTATAAGCAGCCCCTTTAACTCATTCTTAGACTTGGAAATTTTCAACTTTCACAAAAGTTCTTGCTTATTCTTTCTTGACTTTGTAAAGCCGCCAAAAGAAGCTTTTAGGGTTCTTAAGGAGGCCCTAAACCTTGAAGGTAAATGTAAGTGATTGTAGTTTTTTGTTTAGTAAGGATTCTTCATGAAAAACAAGAGTCTATGTTGGTTAGGTATATGCTAAAAAGTTTGGACAGCATGTGTTCCAAGATTGTTATATATGTTTTCTTGTTTATTTGGAAGATTTTCTCTTTTTGGTTCGATTGATTATGAAAGAAGGCTATTGTGCTTAATGAGTATTGGTTCTTTAATGATGTATAAAGGTTGCTGCACCATTTTTACAGTCCGCAAAAGTGAGTTTTTTTGCGTGATATCGTAATTGTGCTCGTAATAGGAACTTGTGGGCTGATTGATTGAGGACTATGGTATCACATTCTCCACCTATTTTGAGGACTGTTTTTGAACTATTTTAGGACTGGTTTTATATGTATATATGATGGGGACTGTTGGATAAAGTTGGAATAGGTTTGGATTCGTCGATGTCAAAATGTAGCGAAGTGATGTAACATTATATTGCCTATTTGTATGTTGCATAGAATTGTTATGTGTTGTGCTTTGTGGTGCAATTATAAGACTTTTATGGCACTAAAACAGGCTGAACATGGCATGTATATGAGAGTGTGTACTATAAAATACGATTAGGGGAGGAAAGGTTGAAAGAATACGCTCGGCTTTATAATTATCCTCTTGCTGCTTGTGTGTTTTTTTAATGTGATTGGGCTTCAAGATGTATCTATTCGCTGCTAATGCTAGTTTTTATCATCTACTATGTTGTACATAAATATTTGGAGGAAGGGAATGTTATCTCGAGGTAATAGCGAGGTTGTACAGCGAGGTATGTTAGGCTATTTGATTTCGTATTATTTGGCATGAAATGTAGATCCCTCCTCAGCACATAAAGGCACTTACCAACTCCGACACAACTATTAACCATGTCTCAACTCTTTCACATGTTCATATGCTCCCATACATAGTCACCTTTAAATCTGCATACATACTTGGATACCAAGATACACGAGTTCGTTCTACTAAATGAAGTTCATGTTTTGTTCTACCTCCTATGTATTTCATTATCTGTGTTACTTACTCCTTTCATTATGGTTTTGTCTTTTGTAATTATTTACGTGTCATACGTTGTATCTACAATCCTATATCTCCAATATTATGAACACCAAAAGAATCATCTCAAAGGTAATTGAAAGATAAAGTATACTGCTTATTGATGGGTGGTAACTCGAGGGGTGGAAGAATCACCTAGCCAGGGTCGATCCTATCAGGGGGTAGCCCAAGGGGTTAAAGGAAAGCCTAGCCAAGGTTGATCCCAATATAAATTTACCACTGACCCGCTGGTCATTTGTATTACATGTGCTCAGATTATACAATAAATTTAAAGTAACAAAAGGAACGTAAAGTACATGATCCCACATATAACTAAGGGGTGGTATCTTATCCTACACCAGTGCATAGTCCCATTTAAGTTGTTACTTCATATACAGTATTTCCTACCTTACATATTCATTACATTATCTCATACTGATATCCCTTGTGGGGGACCTGCATTTCATTCTATTGGTACAGGTGCTAGTAGATCTCCCCGGTATGAGTACAAGATATCCAGCTACTATTGCCAAGCTCCAGGTTGCTTCGGAGCTTTGTGTGTCTAGAGCTTTTATCTTTTTTGTGTTGTATAGTTAGCTGAGGCGGGGCCTGTCCCGACCCTTATCAGACACTTTTTCATACCTAGAGGCTTTGTAGACTATGTAAATTAAAGTGTGGTCATGTCTCATACTTTAAACCCCGTGGCCCCAATGGCCTAGCCATATGCATTTTCCTTTTGGCTTGTTATCACTGTTTATTTTCTTAAAGGCATGTCAAATGTAGAAATCCCTTATAATATGTATAGAAAGCACACAGATATAGGTTGGTTCTCCCGATCCTCATTGGAAATGAGTGTCAGTCCGCCCTAATGGGACTTTGGGCGTGAAAAACTCTCAAACATAAATCTTTAAACAGCTAAGTCATATTTCTATGGAAACACCAAGTTTAACAAGAACAAAGAAACATATCTGAATTTCCACATGGTAATAATGGCGTTACAAAGATGATGGTGAAGTTGGAGACATCAGTCTCCACAAAATGAAAAGAAAAAAAGAGCTATAGTGGAAGGGTGGTGCCATATATAGCAGGGGCATTACATAACCCAAATGCTATTCTTTTGAAAGAGAATGTATCATAAGTACAGGAAAAGGTGGTTTTATCTTGATCTGTGGAGGTGATAGACATTTGATTATACCCAGAATGTCCATCAAGGGAATAGTACCACCCCCACCAAGCCAATCTATCCAACATTTGGTCCATGAAGGGTAATAGGAAGTAATCTTTTTCTATTTATGCACTTAGCTTTTGGTAGTCCATGAAGATTTGACATCTAGTGACTAGCCATGTAAATATTAACTACCCCTTCTCATTTGGAACCATAATCACTATCATGAACCAAGCCTACGGCCTAGATGTAACCAGCGAGTGGGGAAATCGAAGGGACCCCAAACAAGCCTCATAGTATATCATTACACATCCTTAGTCGTGGGAGCAGTTTAAAACAATGTAAGAAACATAAACAAGGGGAAATGGGACTAAGGGAGAGAGATTTATACTTAAATAGATCATTATCATAAGTGAGTCAAAGCTTAAACATAATACATAACATGTCCAACAACACCTCTACTACATAAATAAGAGCGGGGGCTAAGTCAAACAACAGAGCTCACCCTCATAGCTAATACGTACATAATAGAAAAATAGTCTAAGAATATAGTATAAGAGAATAGTCATTGTTCCCAGAATGGAGGACTAACCGAAGGCTAACTTTAACAATCCGCCCAGCCACAAAAATAATCAATAGGAGCTCCGGTTCCTACATACTAACATCATCTAGTAATAGAGTATCCATTAGTACGTTTGAATGTACTAAGTATGTGGGATGCAATGCAACAAAATATAAGTTTCATAATCAACATGCATAACAATAGACAATAGGCATGATATAGAAATATGACATGTATGATCAATACATAAGTAACGCATGCTTATATAGCATATCATATGTGTAAAAATAATCAAGCTAGAATTCAAACTTTTGTTGGAAGGTGACATTCACACCTGTTCACCCTTGTATTCACCCTGGTGGCAAGGTACACATCTCTCACATGGTTGGTGACATTCACACCTGTTCACCCTAGCGGCAAGGTGTACACCCCTCACATGGTTGGTGACATTCACACTTGTTCACCCTAGTGGCAAGGTATATACCCCTCACATAGTAAGCCGGGCTCCTATACCCCCTGGATCGGGCATGGTCTAATGCAACACTTCATATAGAATATATCATATACATAAGTTCGTTTCATCATCATAACATCATTCATATCATATCTCATGCTATTGACCTTCAATTTCTCAAGAAATCATAATTCGACATTTTGTCAAACACCTTGGAGGTGTGTAATGGGGGTAAAATACCATGCAATATAGAGAAGAAATCATACAAGAAAATCTCTTGAAAAACCATTAATCAATACCTTGCAATACCCCTAAGATATTCACATCAGAACCCCTCATAAAATTCAATATTAGATCCAAGATCTAGAGCTCAAAACATGCTAAAACAACCATACTTTCATGAATGTAAATCATTGTGCAGTAAATTTCTTAATATACAAGACTTGTATGTAAAATAAACTTTAAATCATACAATATTAGTAAAACAGAGGCTTAGGCACCATGGGTGAAAGGACCCAATGATTTGACACCACATTCCTTAGCTTTGGAGAACCCTTGAAAGAGATTGAAGATGGAGACTAGAAGCTTGAATGAAATCCTTAAGATTGGTCTTGAGTTTTGGGATTTTAATTTTAGGTGAAATATGAGTCTAAGTGTTTAAGAGGATATTGGGGAATCTTAAGGATGATATGAGGGTGAAATAAGGCTAAGTATATGTATTTCCAAGTGTACGAACCCTTAGGCGTAACACTTATAAGTCTTGGACCGAAAAAATTAAAACAGACACCCGCGATGCGATAAGCCCACTAGAATCTACATCTTCTTTACAAATGAGCTCCAAGAAAATGGGCATAAATCCTTCATCCCAACTAGGAATAAGGTGAAACCAAGTGTGTTGGAAAGATAATTCAAAGTACTTTAATTTAATAGGTCGTGAGCCACTTAGTTCTTTGTGTGTAAAGAGATATTCCCCTTCGATGTTGACCCTCCTAAATCTCATTTTTTGTGATATTTTTATTTTCATACTGTTGCTTTGAAATTTGGGTTAGACCCATTTCCTACTAAATTTGACCCCTTGAACAAGAATATGAAGTCAGATTTTTGAAATAACTAATAGATTTTTAGATATATGGAAATCACTATCCCGAGTACTTCCAAGGCACATTTTCGTGCACTTTTGGGGGGTCATTACAATCACACCTCTCTTATTGGGCACATACTAGATTGAAATTACTCAATTGTTATTTGCAATTGGGTATATCATTCAGGCATCCAACCACCTTATTGTCTCCTTTTTGACCACCTCTTTCATAGGTGGATTTAGCTTTCACTGATGCTCAACACTAGGTTTACAGCCCTCAACAAATTTGATTTTATGGTGTAGATTCCTGAAGGAATTCCCACATTATCAGTGATTGTCCAACCAATAGCTTTTACGTGTTTCTTGAGCACCTTAACAAGAGCATTAATTTGCTTTGCAAGTAATCACCTAAAATGTATTGTTCTCTCCCAAAAAGGCACATTCCAAGTGATTTGGTAGCTCTTTCAGCTCAAGTTTTGGTGGTTCCTCAATAGACAGCTTTGTTGGCTATGTTTCCCAGTTTTTTCAAATCCATTTCAACCTTGGCAAGTTTCTTGAGTGACTTCCAGCCCCCATCATTGCAGCCACCACTTCATCACAACCGTTCACTTCTTACTCCACATAATTCAACATAATTTCAGCCATTGAGCCAACTTTTCAATATGCTAACTCTCTTAGGCCTTGCATAGCCTCATCCACCATATCAACAATGGTATTAACTTGGAAGTCATCAAGCCTTCTTAGTTTATTTTCATTATTGAAACTTACCTCTTCACCATTCACGCTAAAGTTTAGGGTCCCATTTTCAACATCCACCAAGACCCTAGCTCTGGCTAAAAATGGGCAGCCCAAAATAATAGGCACATCAATATCCATGTCACAATACAAAACTATGAAATCAGTTGGGAATATGAACTTGTTTAATTTCAGCAAGACATCATAGAATATTCTGCTCGATCTTTTGATTGATTGATTCGCTATAAGTGGCTTCCTGATTTTTGGGACCAAGGTATTACACAAGTTTTTCAAACACCATTAACGGCATCAAATTTATACTATCCCCAAAATAAGATATGCTCTACCAAACACTCATGTTCTGATAATGCATGTTATTGTGAATACACCCAGATCATCTCTCTTTGTAGCCACGTGTCTCGTTACAATAGCGCTATAGTTGTGAGACATTTTAATCATTTCACACTTTAGGCCCCTATTTTTAGTCACCAACTTCATCATGAATTATGCATATTCTAGCATTTTGTTGAGAACCTCCACTAAAGGAATTTCCATTATCAAGGAGTTGAAGTGGGATACAAAATATTGAAACTTAGCCTTATCACCCCTCTTCTCCTACTTCTGAGGAAAGGTTGTAGAACCTATGTACCACTTTTGAGGAGTGTCCTATTTTTTAATCATTTCCATTTCAGCCCTTCTTAATTTCTCCCCATCTTCAGTACCATAAACACTCTCATTGATTCCCTCAAATAAAGGGGTATTGGATCCCATGCTAGATTTAAGAGGTTTGGCATTTTTGATAGTGTTTCCATACATATGTGGTCATTATCTGTTGTTTGTTGTGCCTTTGGGCCGTGTGCACTTCTAGGTGTTCTTCCATCCTTTTAATTGAAGTTGCATGAGATAGCATTATTTTATTCAATTGAGAGAATCCAAATTTTATCTCATTCAGCACTATATCGAAGTGTCTCCTTTGTTTAAAATCTGAGCAAGCGTATCATCAAATTACAATTTGTCTAAGTTAACATACTGTTGAGATGAATTCAATCTCTCTCATCTTGCATCATGACACTGTAAAAATTTGTCCATCCTTCTACCATAAGCCCAATAAACTCCAATGTTTTGTCTTTGATTCTCGGGTGACCATTAAAAAGTCGGTAGAGAAACCAATACTTGATTCCCAATAAAGTACACCTCTTCTTCACGATCATCCCCACTTGGCTCATGTTCATACGACAAGGTACTTGCATCTTGTACAACATTAAGTTTTTGTGATTTGGTTGCTTATTAAGCTATGAAATCCAAGTATTTCACCATTCTTCCTCTGACCTCATCTCTCTCCTTCTCCTTAGTTAACTGCTTCTTGGATATTCCCCTTTTGTATATGAATCGTAATCCTCATGAGTGTACCACCCCTTGCTTCTTTTAGTCACTTCATCTAGCAACTATGCGGCTGCTGCAAATGTTTTCTTCATAAACACCCTCAGACTAAATGATCAGCCACACTCTTGTTGATGACACTTAAGCTTACGTAGAAATAATGCAGGATCAAATGACAAGGATCCCATGAGTTGGCACTGAAGTATAAGTTTCCGAAATCGCTGCCAAGCCTTATGTAATGGTTCCTCATCTATTATTCTAAAATTGCTACTTTCCTTCTCAGCATAATCATTCTTGAAGGTGGGAAGAATCTCTTGAGGAAATCATTTTGTAATTATCCCTATGATGCAATGGACCCTCACGGAAGCTCAGCTAACCATTTCACCTTCTCCCATTATAGAAATAGGGAAAAGTCTGAGTTTAATATCCACTTGTATGACACCCTAATACTTGAACAGTGAGCACACATCAATGAAGAATTGAAGGTGTTCATGGGGATCTTCACATTCTTGTCCTCTGAATAATCACCTAAGCAAAAGTAACTTTAGCATTGTGCTAGTCATTTTGGATTTGACATTTGTAACTATTAAAGGCAACAAGATTACTCTTGCACTCTTCACTTAGTCTTATTTGATATTTTAGAGGTTATTTATATCTCCCATGATTTCATCTTGAACACTCGTTTCATCTTCCAGTTTTAGCGCCTATTTTTCAACAACAAAATAACAAGAACAAAGCTTAATAAATAATTCAATTATGAACTAATCGATTCCTCGGCTACAACATTGTCACTTAACCTGGCTACTAAAAGGATGCAGAAGAGGTGATTATCAGGATAATAACCCAACTGAGAGATTAGGGTCGAATCCCACAGGGAATCGTAGTTCAAGATAGAAATGGTTCATTGTACTAAGTTATTGTAGGATATGGGGGTTGCAATAGTTGAAAGAAAGAATCAAACTGTATGATATTTATTTAACAATTTAATCAGCAAATAAGGGAAGATGTTGGGGATATGAAAATATGGGAATCGATCTGCCAACTGGGTCTAAATTTTTGAGTAAACGAGTTGATAGTGAGTGAATAGGCCATGTTGCTTGTAACACATATTAAGCTATGACACACTAGTATTTTGTATGATTAAACTACAATATCATATGCAGATTACAAGGAAATGTTTCGCCTAAGAAGTCTCAGAAAAACCCCTACTACCATGCTCATTGAGTCTGTGGTTGTGAATTTCAACTAAAACCTAAAGAGGTTTCTAGACATTACATCCATTCAACACTCCAATCATTTAGGCTAAGATAACAATCAAATATCTAAAGTAAATCCCATGTTTGCAACTTTGAAATTATAGATTGAACATAGGGATGGATGTAAATTCACTCAAATCAATTGAAATTGAGTTAAAATATCAACGAGCCAATGGATAATTCAAGAACACATACCAATATCACATCCCATCATAGCAGTTTTAGCCACACATGCTAGAAATTAATGGTTAGATACCAAATATAGTAATTATAGTAATGGGTAAAAAGACTGAGTAGTAGATAGTTGATAACAATCAGCCAATCTACTCAAAGTTTGCTTCCCTAAAGCTTGCAAACAGTACCAACCCTTGTACTCTAAGCAAGAAATTTTTTTATGTACTACTCTTTATGTAAAACTTGAAGAACAATATATCCTGATATGATATACACAGTGTCCTTTCTAAATTTCTTAAATAGCCCATGCAAAAATGTGAGAGTTTGAGCTATGAATTGTCATTCGAAGGTCAAGGCCAGCCATCGCGAGCACTTCGGCAATGTGCCAAATATGCATTTGATCGCTTTCCTTTGCATCTTCAAAAGGCTTTCTTTTCTGTAACATTAGGTGATAGTTGTTCACTTTTCTGATTCATTTCAGTGATTTATCGAATTTCTTATAATGTCCCCTTTTTGTCAAGGTGTGGGGTCTTTGAGCCCTCCACATTTAGGCGGTCTCTTGTGTCATTTGTCGATACACCAAATATGATTTTCAACATCGATTCTAACTGCATTTCCACCTAGACCTCGAACCTTAGTTGTTCCAATCCTAGGCACACTCTCTGGATGTTCTATTGACAGTCGATTATGTAGGCAATGCCACTTTTCTCTATCTTTTTGCACTTTTACTCCCTTTCTAAGATTATTCAAAGTGTTGTCCATTTGTGATATTTTAATACCATTTATTGACGTCACATATGCATATTCTTTAGAGATTTGGAAATAATAGGATACTAAGGACAATGTTTACTGGCAAGCTAGCCCCAAAATAAGTTCTAAATATGGACTCATCAGTCTTGCAAATTGGGAGAAGGCTGGTTAAAGTGACCTCCGTGATAGCAGAGACCAACACGCGGATACAGGGAGGAAACTGGAGGGGGCCATGAAGTTCTGCCAAAATACAATACTTTTGATGTTTAAAACTTTGAGTTTTTTGTGTTCTTAATATGATGTTAATGGGTACTTATAACATCCCACACCTTACACTACTAGTACAATTCAAATGAAACATGACATGGTTTGGCCGAATAAGCGCTAATTTTCAAAAGTGCTTGAATTTTGTGTTAATAGGCTATATGTGTGTCGAACGCTTAAGAGGGTCGAGTCTGTACATGTTTTGTGTCGAATTGAGTAGATTATGGCCTTAAATGAAGTAAGAGAATTGAGGTACTTGTAGGACTTAGAAAGCTAGCAGGTGAATCGCCTACTTTCTTAGCTTAAATTTTCTAGCTAAACGAAGATAAGGCTCGACATCAAATTTGTTCAAGTTCGATTATGAATAAAGTCCGTATTAAGGGTATAATTTTAGCCTATGATTTAGAATAATAAATGGGCTATATGATCAGCCCAAGAAGTATAACCAAAAAGGACCAAAGACATCACAAGTTCTTGGATACTTTAGGCCCAACCCAAGTGAACAAGAAAGCTGAAAATAGGCAGCCCAAGTCCAACCTATTTGCAGCCCCAAAAGGTCCCAATGAAAGGAGAAAGGAGCTGAATCACCTACTTGGTAAATAATGGCTGAGAAGTCCTCATTAGGTCGGCCAAATCACATTATAAAAAGGGGCCAAAGCAGCTCCCAAAAGTCATTTATCAACTTGACCTCACAAAAATCAGATTTGCTCTCTAAGTTTCCTCTCAACTTTGTGAAGCATCCAAACGACTCTTTTAGGGTTCTTAAGGAGCCTCTAAACCTTGAAGATAAATGTAAGTAATTATAGTTGTGTATTTAGTATAGTTTCATCATGATAAACAAGAGATAGATACTAGTTATGCTTGCTGAAATTGTTGGACAACATGTGGGTAGAAAGTTATTACGCACTTGCCTTTTGTTTTGGTGATTGCTCTATGATTTGTGAGTTGTATTATGAATATAACTTGTTGTTATTAACATGGTTTGAGTTATAAACATCACCTAAGGTTGCTGCCCTGGTTTTGGTTTCATTTAACAAGCGCATTCTATCGAGTTATCTTGTGGGCTGTTGTATGTAAGGATATTAGCTCACGTCCTTCATGACTTCTTGAGTGCTGTTATAAGACTGTTTTAGGTCTATTTATATGTGTAAATGTTACTGGAACAGTTTGGTTAAATTTGGAATAAGTTTGGAGTTGTCGACGTTGAAATGTAGCGAAGGAAGGTAACGTTATGCTGTCCATTTTTAGATTGTGAGGAATTGTGATGTGTTGTGCTTTGTGGTCTATTGTAAGACTGTTATAACATTAAAATAGGCTATACATGATGTGTACATGCTAATGTGTATTAGAAAATTCGATTAGGGGAAGAAAGGTTAAAGGAATATGCTTGGGTTTATAATCACCCGCTTGCTGCCCATGTATTATTTTCTTATGTGATTGAGATGCCAAGGTGTATCTATTGTCTATTAATGCCAGTTTTATCTCCTACTATGTTGTAGATAAGTATTTGGAGGAAGGGAAGGTTATCTAGAGGTAGTAACGAGGTCATACAACGAGGTATGTAAGGTTACTTGATTTCGTATCACTTGGCATGAAACAAAGATCTCTCCTTGGTACATAAAGGCACTTGCCAACTCCAACTCAACTATTAACCATGTCTCCACTATTTTACATGTTTATATGATTCCATACATAGTTACCATCAAATCTACATACATACTTGGTTACCAAGTTACATGAGTTCCTGTTACAAAATAAAGTTCATGAGTTGTTCCATTTCATACGCATTTCATCATTTGTCTAATGCACTCTTTTCATTGTCATATTGTCTTATGTGAGTATCCACATGTCACATGCTACATATACAGTCCTACATCTCCAATATTATGGCCACCAAAAGAATCATCTCAAAGGTAATTGAAAGATAAAGTATACAGTTTTTGATAGGTGGTAGCCCGAGGGGTGGAGATAGCACCTAGCCAGGGATGATCCTATCAACGGGGGGTAGCCCGAGGGGTTAACTACAACCTAGACAGGGACGAACCCGATGTAATTTCACCACTGATCAATTGGTCATTTGTATTACAGCTGTGCACAGATTTTACAGTACAGATTTTACAGTAAAGGTAAAGTAATAAAAAGAACATAAAGTACATGATCCCACAGTACAACTAAAGGTGGTCTCTTATGTTGCACCAGTGTACAGTTTCATTTAAAGTGTTACTTCATATGCAATGTTTCTTGCCTTACATATTAAGTACATTATCTCGTACTAATTTCCCATACGAGGGACCTGTATTTCATACTGCAGGTACAGGTGCTAGTAGGTCTCCCCAGTAGGAGTACAGGATATTTAGCTTCTGTCACTAAGCTCCAGGTTGCTTCGGGGCTTTGTATATGTCTAGAGCTTATGTGTTTTTATTGCACAGTTCGTTGAGGCGGGGCCTGTCCCGACCCTTATCAGATGTCTTTCTTTATTTGGAGTCTTTGTAGACTATGTAAAGTAAAATGTGGTCATGTCTCGTACTTTAAATACCATGTCCCTGACGGCCTAGTCATATGCATTTCCTTTTGGCTTGTTATCACTGTTTAGCTTCTGAAAGGCATGTCAAACACAGAAACCCCTTATAGTAAGTATATAAAGCATATAGTTACAGGTTGGTTCTCCCGAGCCTTACCAGCAACGGGTGCCAGTCCTCCCTAACGGGACTTTGGGGCGTGGCAGAAGTGGTATCAGAGCGGGTCGTCCTAGGGAGTCTACAAAGTCGTGTCTATGTAGAATCTTGTTTATCGATATGTTGTGCACCACATTTATAAGCATGAGGCTACGTGGTATTTAGGAGTTGTTACTTTCTTTCCATCCTTTAGATCGTGCCATAAAGTCTAGTGTAATAGGTGCATTATGTCTAATTCCTAAATTATTTTGTGCAGCAAGTATGCCAGAAACAAGGCAAAATAAAGGTAATGGGAAGGGAATAGAGGTGGTGGTTGGTATACCCAGCCAGGTGAGATAACGAGATGAGGTTCAAGAGGAGTCTTTGTCACAAACATCTCCAACTCCTCCAGTTCCTAATGAATCAGAGAGCAGTGAAATTCCCCCAGAGCCACCTATTGATGCTACCGTGCAGGATTTGAGAAATGCAGTCCAACTATTGACCCGTATAGTTGTTGGTTAAGGTCAAAGTCAGCAAGGTCCAGTTATGGGTACAAGTGCTACAAATAGGACAGCTGGTACCAGGATATGTGATTTTCTTAATTTAGACACTTCAACCTTCACTGGGTCAGATCCTAATGAAGACCCCAGGACTTTATTGATCAGAATCAGTGTACTTTAGATGTTATGCATGTCAGTGGTACAGAAGCAGTTGAGTTACCGACATATAGGCTGAAGGGTGTGGATATATTGTGGTATAAATCTTGGAAGCAATCTAAGGGTATAGATGCACCTTCAGCTACTTGGAAAGAGTTTAGAGAGGCATTTCTTGACCATTACTTGCCATTAGAGATCCGACCGGCCCATGCAGATCAGTTCCTGAATCTCCACCAGGGGAATATGAGTGTGAGGGAGTATAGCTTTCAATTTAATTCCCTGGCAAGATATGTTCCTCATGTAGTTGCTACAATGGCAGACAGAGTTCATCGATATGTAGACAGGTTGGATATGTATCTGGTCAGAGACTGAACAAAGATATGAACATAGCAAGAATGTAGGGTTTTGCACAGAAATTGGAGGATTAGAGGTAGAGGAGAAGGACACAAGAGTTGGAGAGGGGGCAGGCCAAAAGATCCAGATCTACGGCGCAGTTTCTACCACCCCAAGGTGAGCTTACGCCTCGATTTTCTAGTAGACCACCTAGGCCATCGTCCTCCTATTCTACAGCCAGTGCTCCACCACAACTTCAAGGGTTTAGAAGTAATCAGTTTGGTCAACAAGGTAAGGGACAAGGTACACGGGTAATAGGATATTCAGCAGGATAGCAAATGACACCTAGGCAACCTTGTAAACAGTATGGAAGGAGTCATCCAGGTATATGTCGTATTGGGACAGATGTATGTTATTGGTGTGGTGCGCCAAGGCACATGATAAGAGATTGCCCAAGGAGACGTATGGGTGGTATGGCACAATCTACGGGATCAGCTGTTGCATCATTGTCATCAGTTCCTCTGGTAGGTAGGGGTCAGCAAGCACTTATGGATCATGGTAGAGGGGTTAGAGGGATAGCTAGCTCTAGCCGGGTCCAGAATCGCACTTATGCACTGGGGAGTCGACAGAATTTGGAAGCTTCACCTAATGTGCTCACAGGTACATTGTCTATATTTTCACATAATGTATATGCATTAATTGACCCTGGTTCTACACTATTATACATCACTCTATTAGTTGCTAGGAATCTTAAGAGAACGCCCAAATTATTGAACAAACCATTTGAAGTGTCTACACCAACTGGTGAATCTATTATGGCTAGAAGGGTTTATTATGACTGTGTAGTAACTGTTTATGACCGTGACACATTGGCTGACCTTATTGAGTTAGAAATGGTGGAATTTGATGTTATAATGCGTATGGATTGGTTAGCTTCTTGTTATACAACTGTGGATTACCGAACTAAGAGGGTGTACTTCCACTTTCTAAATGAGGCAGTTATTGAATGGGAAGGCAATGTTGGGGCGCCAAAGGGCAAGTTTATCTCTTATTTTAAGGCAAGAAAGATGATATCCATGGGGTATATATGTCATCTAGTTAGGGTGAGGGATATGGAGGCAAAATCACCAACTCTTCAGTCAGTTCCAGTAGTGAATGAATTTTTCGATGTGTTACCTGAAGAGCTCCTAGGGTTACCTCCTTAATGAGAAATAGATTTTGGTATTGACTTACTTCCAGGAACTCAACCTATTTCTATCCCTCCATATAGAATGGACCCAGCAGAACTGTGTGAATTAAAAGAGCAGTTAAAAGATTTACTGGATAAGGGTTTTGTAAGACCTAGTGTGTCCTCCTGTGTTATTTGTACGCAAAAAGGATGGCACCTTGAGAATGTGTATCGACTATCGACAATTGAATAAGGTGACAATTAA
>JAABOM020056838.1:0-15272 GCA_011800125.2 Solanum clarkiae | reverse complement strand
GTATGTTGTCTGTTCTGAGCTTTTGTTTGCAGGTGAGGTTAGTCAGTAAAACAGAGGAAACTCTGCTGAAATTTCGGCAGATTTCTTGTCCGTAATAGTCGAGTTTTCGGGTTAGTGTGTGTCTGAGTGCCCTATCGGTACTAGTCGCGTGCCCCTGGGTTGGGTCGTGACAATTTCTGAAGCGGATAAATTAGTCATTTAACAAAAGAAGAAGGTAATTAAAAGAATAGGTTGAAATTAAAATTGTACCTTTTTCTACTAAATTTTTCTAACATCCACAAACTATACAAAATTATATCTAAAATGTTTGATATTTTAACGTACTAATCATACTCATATTATTTTTTCAGCAATTATGTCAATTACAACTTCAATTGCATCAAGTTCAGCAGTAATGTCAACAATATATGTATTGACTTACAATACAAATAAATGTGGTTTCGAAGAAATCATACAATATTTGACTAAGCGGGAATACGACATTATATTGCTGCAAGAGTGTGCTAAGATAAATGTAACTAAAGATTGATTTAGGAATAATAAGAGAGATTTTAGACATTTTAGTCATGAAAATATGTTCCTAGGTTGGAACGAATTAGAAGTTCATGGCAGTAAAGACCCTTTTGGTGAAACTAGATATCATGAAGGTAAATATAGGATATACAGAACAGTTTAAAGATGAAAAAAATTAATTATGATAGGAGATTTTAACTTGACTTTTGAAGGTGAGGATGATTATGATTTTGAAAGAAGCTATATAACAGCATCTACCAAAAAAATCTTGAAGACTTCCAAAATTTATTAGAGAAACTAATATTGTAGATTTGAAAGCTCGTAATAGGACTACTACCTTTCGAGCTACTAACCTCTTACCTGTAACATCATCCAAATTGGATCGAATACTCTTAAGCAAAACATTTCAGCAACAGTTTTTCATGAATCAGAGATTATGGTGAATTACGACTCCAATCATCATCCAATATTGCTATGATTGTATGGCTAGATAATTCCTATTTTGAAAAGTCTAAGCAACCTAGGTTAAAAATAAGGATCACTTTAGTTATTAAGTATTTTAAAAATAATTTTTTTGGTTTTGTGCATTTTGCAGGTGTTGTGAAGGGAAGAAAGAGGGAATAAAAAGTTTTAAAATGGTCAATTTGTATATTTATTGTTGCTGCATTTAAAGAGAGAAAGAAGATTAGAGGATAAATGGAACATGAAAAATAAATAAATAAAATAAAAAAAAAGATTTTGAGGATCTTGAATTTATCCTTTTTTTTTTTTTTGCCTTTTGTAAATCCTTTTTCTAGTAAAAAGGTGGATGTCAAGGATATAAGTGGCCCAGCAGTTGAATGGGAAGGATCGTTCTAAGTCCAAAAATAGTTGAAGAATATCTTCGAATAGTTAAAAGATAATTTTAGCCCTTTGATTGAAAAGTATTGATTATTTTTTTCGTTTAATTTGATTTTCGATTCAGTTCAAGATTTTTTTGAACACCCTTAAAGTGTGTTTGATATAGGGAAAATATTTTTTAATTTTTCATATTTTATCGGTCATAATTTTTAAAAATGTTCTTTTTTAGGAAAATATATTTCTTAAAAATGAGGAAAATGATTTTCTAAATAGCTTACACAAATGACTTTACACATTAATTATCTCCTCCCCATCCTCTATCACATCCCATCTCCATTCCTAGACTCCTACAACTCATTCCATCATTTACCTAGATTATATAAATATATTAAAAATAATACTTTCTATTGACTTATTAGACACACACAAAAAAATTTCACTTATCTTTTTTTATTTTAAAAATAAAAAATATTATATGAGAAAATATTTTTCGTCATACCTAACACCCTTTTAGTTTTCACCTTCACTCTTTTGCTTTCAACTATGAGAAACATAAAGAAACGATATATTATTCCACAAAATCTAGAAGTCGCTTGATAAATAGGATAAAAATAATAGTTTCGGAATGAAATTTGAGATTAATTTAATTCTATACTTGGTTGAATTTGAGATTGTAAAAATAAGTCGAGTTAATAAATGATTGGGTCATTGATTCGGTTAAATATTATTTGGGCTGAACTCCCTCCGTCCCATTTTATATGATGTTACTGTTGGGATACACTATTAACCATATAATTATATTATAGTATTTTGAGTCCCTTATAAAGACTATGTAACACTCGGTGCGAAGACTAAATTACCCCTAGAATTGACCTTGCGTGTAACGCGTCTTCCCATGCTCCGTTTGCAAATCCGAGACTGGATTTATGATAAGTGTGAAAAATTGAGTCGAAAAATGGTCTCGACTCGATTTTAACGCAATCGAGTCATTATTTTTTTCCAAAAAATTCAAAACAGTGGGCTTTCTGCACCCATTCCGCGACGCGCCAGGGATGCGGATTCCCACTTTTTTTTTCGTGATTTCGATGTAAACTCGAAATTTGCGAACAACAGGAAATTAACACAGGTGCACGTACAAATTTCTGCTGATTTTTTTCTTTTATTTATGAAGGGTAGTTTCGACCTTTCCCACATCCCATAATCCTAAACTAGCCGATTTTAACTCTAAATTAGACCCTATACGCGTAAGAATTCACTTTAATTCGTTCAAAAACCTCTCAAGAAAGTCAAGCGTAAAGGAAAATCAAGAACGTTAGTTAGGTCTCAAGAATTCTTTTAGCTCATCAAAATTCTCTTCCCAGGTATGTAAGGTCACTCTAAAAACTATTTTTTGAGAATATTCTAGAAATCATATGTTAGTTTCAATCCAAGAAGTTTCAAGTACTAGTTGAGATCAAATTCATGCATTTTCTGTGGAGTTTATTAAATTTTCATTTGTACGTATATATTCTTGAAAAAGTATTATGATGCTTGATTCTTTACTTGCTATTTAAAGTATTGATACCAAGATTTATATCCATGAACGATTTTCTGTATATTTCATATGAGTTTCATGAACACCCATAAAGTTTATAGTTTGAGATAAGTTAAATAATCATTCTTCTTGAACTATTTTTGCACTTTAGCTGAGTAACCCATAAGTTTGGGAATACTTGAGAAGATACTAGTTTTCAATCAAGCTAAAGAAGTTCAGAAGAAAAAGTTGAATTAGTAAGTTAGGCTAAGTCCCCGAAAGATCAGATTTTGAGAAATTACTTTCTTTAAGCTATGAGATATATAGAAATCATTTTGGGAGTAGTATTGAGCACCGATATGAGTGAGAGTAGAATAAATTACCTGAACTCATAAACTATGTAGCCAGCATAGGATAGGATTGTACCCAGGTACATTCCTCATTAGCCACTGAGATGTCCCAGTTTTGGGATGGATCCATTCCCCTAGTTCTTCGTCCCCTACCCCGGTAAAGTATGGGATGGCTCTACCAGCATGGGCAAGACGTTGTATCACCACGAAGCTCATAGTAGTGGTGGTTAGTTGGAGAAACTCCCAAACTAAGAAGATATGTCTTACTTACAAGTTTTCAGCATGTTAATTTCAGCATACAAAGTATTTATTATTATGTTATTTCATTCTGAGTTATGTTTATGTTGTTCGAGAAATACTATATCATCTTGAGTTACTGTTTTGGCCATCTTACATACCGTACATTTCACGTACTGACGTCCTTAGGACATGCATCGTTTTATAATGCAGACGTAGGTGACAGAAGTCTTCAACAGCTACTTCATTGAGAACTAGACAACTTCCAGTCATTGGTGAGGCCTCTTCTCAGTCAGAGGCTCTTGGGTTTACTTATGTTTTATTTCAGTTCTGGCTACTTGGGGCCTATCCCAGTAGTCCTTTCAGACAGCTTTATTAAAGGTTCAATGGACTATGTGTTAGTATTCTAGTTCTGATTTATTTCAGTTAATACTTGAGAACATTTTCACTCAGTTTATGCAGACAGTTCTTGTTTTAGCTTGTTAATTTTATAGCCTTTCCACAGTGTTTAAGTCTTTCGCTGAGTAAGCAGTCAGGCCAAGTGGTTTGCTTAGGACCAGTAATGGTTTTGAGTGCCAATTACATCTAGGGTATAGGCTCGGGGCGTGACAAACCTGGTATCAGAGCACAGAGTTCAAGAGTCCTAGGGAGTCTATGGAACCGTGTTTAGTAGAGTCTGTATTATAGGTATGAAGTGCGCCACACCTATAATAGGGAGGCTATGGGACATTAGGAAGTGTCACCATTAATTGTTATTCTTTGTCTTGTGCTTCAGAATATACTCTGTTAATTCCCTTCTAACTCGTGCGTTCACACTGTGTTTTCAAATCATGCCTCCATGCAGAGCTAACAGACCAGTACGGGGCAGAGGACACCCAGCCAGGAGGAATGCCAACAATCCTGGCCAAATTCCTGAGGGACCTAGAGGTCCAGTTATGCCTGTAGAGCAGCCATAGCAAACGGACATCTCTAATGCTGAGCTTCGCTAGGGCATCCAGACTTTGGCTCAGGCAGTCACTACACAAGGAGGTCACCAGGGAGATGGCAGAAATGATGGGTCAGATATCACCAAAGTTTGGGAGTTCATGAGGATGAACCAACCAGAATTCACGGGGTCTAATGTGAAGGAGGATCCTAAGAATTTCATTGAGGAGCTCTAGAAAGTGTTCCAGGTCATGCACATATGTGATGCAATACGGGTTGAGTTGGTTGTCTACCAACTCAAGGGGGTAGCTAGAATCTGGTTTGATCAGTGGAAAGGAAGCAGGGCAGATGGGACACTAGCTATTAGTTAGGCAATGTTTGAGGAGACCTTCCTGGGATAGTATTTTCCCAGAGAGATGAGGCAGGCTAAGTAAGGGAATTTCTGAATCTGAAATAGGAGAATACGAGTGTACAAGCGTACAGCCTCAAGTTGACTCAGCTGTCCCATTATGCTCCAGCTATGGTGGCAGAAATGCGTACTAGGATAGATCTTTTTATGTCAGGGCTCTCTCGAATGACTAAGAGAGAGGGCAGGAATGCGATACTGATTGGGGATATGGATATAGCCCGCTTGATGACTTAAGTGTAGCAGGTAGATGAGGAGAAAATGCAGGATAGGGAAGAGTTTAGGAGCAAGAGGGCAAAGACATCAGGCCAGGAGACAAGTAAGAGGGGGGCTGGAGGTGGAAATCACTCATCCTTTCAGCCTAAGGCAGCCGGACCAGCATCTTCATCTGCTAGTGCACTTGCACCGAGAGTCAGGAATGAGCAAGGATCATAGCACCGCAGGTTTTCAGGTAGCCAATCACAGGGTAGCATAGCTCAAGGATCGAACCATTATCCTACTTGGAGTAAGTGTGGTAAGTCTCATCCCAGAGAATGTCTTATGGGCACAAATGGTTGTTTCAAATGTGGTCAGGTGGGGCACTTCTTGAAAGATTGTCCTATGAGGAAGTAGAATATGAGGGATAACAGATCATAGTCAGTTTCTTTAGCACAACAGGGTAAGCCACCTCACAGGGGCAGTACAGTAGGAGCAAGCGGGGGCACAAACCGCCTTGTATGCCATGGGCACCAAACAGGAGAAGGGGAACTCACCAGATGTGGTTACGGGTATGCTCCAAATCTTTAATTATAATGTTTATGCATTATTAGACCCAGGAGCCATGATCTTAGGCGGATTTATATGCCTAATTGGCCAATAATGCCCATAAATAGAGTTATTAGGAGGACAAATTAATAGAATCTAGGTGTTTGAGTGTCATTTTCTCTTATTTTGCTAACATAGGGCCGAGTGCACCTATTTTTTCAGGATTTTGCTTTGATTCGAAAGTTTGGAGTTAAATCCGAACTTAAGGAAAGAACACAGCCTGGATCTCGGAGGATAAAAGTCAGTAGAAGTAGCCAAAAGACCAATAATCCACATAGCAGACCTAGGAACAAGGTTGTGGAAGCTGGAAAATGGAAAATAGGCGTGAAGCCCAAAAATGTGCAAGGTCCACATTGCGGACCTGTACAAAAGTTGTGCACGATCGTCCAGGCAGTAATTTAAGGGAAAAAGTCAAAATACAAGGGATTCGCATCGCGGACCTGAGAACCCGATGTGGAAAAGTCGAATTATGGGATTTTTATTATTACTCAGACTTTAGATTTTACATTTTGTTTTACGCAAGAATTGCAGTAGAAGGTGACAGAGAACACTTTTCCATCGTATTTTGGTTAATTTAATTTTTAGACATTGGTTTTTGATGTTTTCCACTTCATCGATGATGTATTCCATGTTAATGAGTGGCCACGTCTCCATATTCTGGAGTTGTAGCCATAGACTATGTGTAG
The DNA here is from genome assembly GCA_011800125.2 of Solanum clarkiae. Taxonomy (NCBI): domain Eukaryota; kingdom Viridiplantae; phylum Streptophyta; class Magnoliopsida; order Solanales; family Solanaceae; genus Solanum; species Solanum clarkiae. Next base: position 8,999 of record JAABOM020056838.1, on the reverse strand, counting down.
TTCTTAACTTTTGACATCTATGAATGATTTCTTTTGATTATTCCTATGTTATTTTTTTATCTATACTTCAGAGTCTGGCCAACTAGGAAGTAAATTTGTTGTTCACTTTGGATTCGAGAGATGTTGGAGTGGATAGAACACATTAGCATAGGGAGCTTGTTCAATACTAGGAAACTAGGTTGATTCATGTAAGGGAGACCCGCGACAACTACTCTTACACTTTGCTTGGTTCATATATGGGAAAATAACTTTAATGCATTTTTATTGGTCTGTCTATCCCCACTCAACAATGTAGTTAGGCAATCAATAATGGTAGGACGACAGAGGCATGCAACCCTGTTCAGGTAAATTAAACCCCGTGAATCAATAATTAGGAAACCAGACATAGGTAGACATTGTTAAGATTAGATAGAGTCGTGACGGTTACAACCCTGGAATTGTCCATCCATTGATATCTTGTCACGAAAATCAAATTAATTTACTAGCAATTTGTTCTTTCTAATTTATTTTACTTAGTCCCAAAACTCTTCTTACTATAAGCACCATAAACATGATAACCAAGAGTGATTACTAATTTCCCTCAAATCTTTTGGGTTTGATAACCCGACTCTTTAATTAAGGCTACTATATTACTTGTGAGACTGTGTACACTTGCATGTGCTGGGGAACAACAAGTTTTTGGCGCCGTTGTTGGGGATTTGAAATGAATTGGTTGATTATCGAAGTTATCGTGTTTTATAGTGATCGTTACATTTCATCTTAGCGGTGTTTTTCTATAGGAAATTATGCTCTAAGCTGGAAGATCAAGACTCTTATTTTCATCAATCAAAGAGGAGAGTAGGAGTATTGTTTGAAACACCGCCAATTGAATTAGTTAAGCTGGAGGATCAAGAGGATAACAAGGTGGAGATTGATCCTGTTGCAGACAACATGGCAAATAACAACCCACCCACACCAGTGGCACCTGCTGCTGATGCACCACCAGCACCGAGGCCAGTGAGAAATGTAGCAATCCCGAGAACTACAAATGTCACTAGCTGTTTTATCATGCCTGAGCCTGGTGGTCGGTGGGAGCTCAAACAGAACATGGTCCAATTGCTACACTCTATTGGGCAGTTCACTAGGCTTCCTCATGAAGATCCACAGGTCCATCTTCAGAATTTTTTTGAGATTGCTGATACTTTCATTCCTACGGGAGTGAATCATGACTATGTGAGAATGACATTGTTCCCCTTTTTCACTATTATGGGAAACCCGGAGGTGGTTACAAATTGAACCACCCAACTCTATAGCGTCCTGGGATGATTTGGCTCGCAAATTTCTCACCCAATTTTTCTCATCTAGCAAGACAGCCAAGCTTAGAAGTGAGATCCTAAGTTTCAAGCAGAGGGTTGGGTAAAATCTCTATCATGCATGTGACAGGTTTGAAACTTTACTGATGAATTGCCCACACCATTGCTAAGCTAACGAGGTATTGGTCCACATATTCATTGAAGGCTTGGAACCCAATACCAACATTCTTCTTGATTCAGCTGCAGGGGGTCAAGAACTGGAGAAGACATAAGATGAGCCATATGCTTTTCTCAACAGAATTGCCAAGGTAATCTAAAATTGAGTGGAGGATCCAGCCGGCCGATAGTCCAGAAGCAGGCCCGGGTGTTAGAAATTAATGCAATAACAAGCTTGCAAGCTCAAATGGCTGCTATGTGGAACATGATGACTACGAACTTCAATAATTTGTCTTTGGGTCTGAAACAACAAATGTCATTGGCAGCAGGTCAGTAGCAAGCCCCTGTGAACATGGTACAGCAACAACAACCGGGGTGGTGTGATACATGCGGCTGAATCTTGCGGATCTAATCCTGAGGCAATGAGCTTTGTGGCAATGCCAATAGAGGGGGTTATCAAGGATTTGGGAACAATTATAATCCGAATTAGAGGAACCACCCGAATTTCTAATGAGGTGGCAATCAACAGAACCTTGGGCCACTGCAGCAAAGACCACAAGGGGGAAATGCATATCAGAGTCAGCCAGCCCAGCAGCCTGCAAGACAGACCAATCCAAACTCCATGATGGATAGTGAGGTGTTGAGGAAAATCTTGGCGAACCAAAACAGGCAAGATGAGAAGATTCGGAGAAATAAGCAGGATCCGCAAAACTTAGAAAAATAGTTGGGATAGTTAGCTAGTCCAATAAACTCCAGAACGTAAGGAGGCCTACTGGAAACACTGATCCCAACCTGAAGTAGGTCAATATGGTCAACACAAGAAGTGGAAGGCCCTTAACTGAATTGGTCCCCAAAAAGAAGAATGGGGAGGATCAGAACGTTACACAGACCAATCCCAGCCCAAGTACTGGTGAGACCACCCCATTACCTAAACCTACTCCCCCATTCCCACAGAATCTCAAGAAGAAAGAGGAGGAGGATTGCTTCTAGAAATTCATCGGGCTGCAAAAATAGGTACAGATTAACTTACCGTTGATTGATATTTTGTAGGGGATCCCGAAATATGCTAAATATGTTAAGGAAATTGTGTCTAACAAGACTAAATAGGATGAGTATTAGACTATGGCACTGATGGAGGCATCCAGCTCCAAGATTCTCAACAGATCACACTTGCTAGCAAAACTAAAAGATCCAAGGAGCTTCACTGTGCAAGTAACTATCAGGAGCCGTCTGAATGCCAGGGGCTTGTGTGATCTTGCGGCTAGCATAAACCTCATGCCCACTTTTATGTTCTTAAAGCTGGGGCTTGGAAGGCCGAAGCCCATAACTGTTATGTTACAGCTGGCAGACCGGTCAGTGGCAAGGCCGGATGTAGTGATGGAGGACGTTTTGGTCCAAGTGGGGTCTCTCATCTTCCCCGTGGACTTTGTCTTACTAGATTTTGAGCCAGACCCTAAGGTCCCATTTATACTTGGGTGCTCATTCCTTGCTACAGGAGGGGCATTGATCGATGTTATAGCAAGGAGACTCACCATGAGAGCCTACAATAAGGTAAAAGTATTTGATGTCTACAAGGCAATGAAGCTACCAATTGCGTATGAGGATCTGGCAGCAATCACAGTAATAGACACCTTAGTCGCTGCGAGCCAGGTAGAGATTGAAGATCCATTAGCCAAGGTGTTGCTAAATCAAGGGCTAGTGGACGATGCTGAGGCCCGAGAAATTGAAAGTGTGCTGAATACTCACAATGTAAGTGTCCTAAAAAAGATGAATGAACCATTGAACAGGATGCTGGGACCACCACCCAAACCCTCAGTGGAAGAAGATCCTTAGTTGGAGTTGAAGTAGCTACCCTCCCATCTCAGGTATGAGTTTCTTGGGGAAAATAATACATTACCAGTAATCTTATCTGCTTCCTTGACTATAGCCTAGGTAGAAACGACTGTTGCGGTGCTGAAGAAACAAAAGAGAGCAATAGGGTGTAAGATGTCCGACATTCATGGCATCAGCACAACCCTATGTATGCACAAAATATTCATGAAAGAGGGTCACAAGCCAGTGGCGCAACCGTAGAGGAGGTTGAATCCAATTATGAAGGAGGTAGTAAAGAAGGAGGTTATTAAGTGGCTAGATACAGGGACCATCTTCCCCATATCAGACAACAAATGGGTAAGACCTATTCAATGTGTTCCCAAGAAGGGCAGGATGACGGTTGTCATCAATGAGAAGAATGAGCTGATTCCAACTAGAACGGTGACGCGGTGGCTAATATGCATGGACTACAAAAAATTGAATGAGGCCACCAGGAAAGACTATTACCCCGTGCCTTTCATTGATCAGATGCTGGATAGACTGGCTGAGTAGGAGTACTATTGCTTCCTAGATGTGTACTCGGGATACAACCAGATTACTATTGCACCCAAAGACCAGGAAAAGACAACCTTGCCCATATAGGACGTATGGCTTCAAATGCATGCCTTTTGGATTGTGCAATACATTAACCACATTTCAAAAGTGCATGATGGCTATCTTCCATGACATGATGGAGAACTTTGTGGAGGTGTTCATGGATGACTTCTCAGTCTTCAGTGAATCTTTTGAAAGCTGCCTGCAGAATTTGGACAGAGTACTAGCACGATGCGAGGAGACTAACCTTGTTCTTAACTGAGAGAAATCCCACTTTCTAGTTAAGGAGGGGATAGTACTAGGCCACAAAGTGTCCAAAAAGGGGTTAGAGGTTGACAGAGCGAAGATAAAGCTGATCGACAAGCTACCACCATCGATTTCGGTCAAAGGAGTCCGGAGCTTTCTGGGATATACGACCGCAGGTTTATTAAAGACTTCTCAAAGATCAGGAGGCAGCTATGTACCCAGTTGAAGAAAGAGGTACCATTTCACTTTGATGACTCGTGAATTACAGGCATTCGAAATGTTGAAAAAGAAGTTAGTGGAGGCTCCGATCTTGGTAGCTCCTGACTGGGGTCTCCTATTCGAGCTAATGTGTGACGCCAGTGACACAGCAGTGGAAGTGGTACTAGGGCAGCGCGGAGACAAGTTTTTTCACTATATATACTATGTCAGCAAGCCCTTAGATGCAACACAAAACAACTATACTATCACTGAGAAGGAAATATTGGCATTGGTGTATGCGTTTGATAAGTTCAGAGCCTACTTTGTAGGGACCCAAGTGGTGGTGTTCACAGACCACGTGGCAGTAAAGTATTTGTTCAATAAAAAGGATGCAAAGCCGCGCCTGATTAGATGGATCCTACTGCTCCAAGAGTTCGATATCGAGATAAGGGATTATAAGAGGGAGCGAGAACCAGGTTGCTGATCATCTATCCCGTCTGGAGACTGATGCTCACATATGTGAGCAACACACATCAGACAAGAGTTTTCTGATGAGCAGCTATTAGCCATTGAGGTGGAACAATTACCATGATATGCTGATATTGTAAACTTTTTGGTAAGTAGTGTGTTCCTACATAATGTAACATACTAGCAGAAGAAGAGGTTGGCCCATGATAGCATATATCTGGGATGAGCTGCACCTATTCAAACAGGGAGCTGACAACATGGTAAGGAGGTGTGTTTCAGAGGCGAAGATGAAGCAGATTCTAGAGAGATGTCATGCCTCCCCATATGGTGGTCATCATGGTAGTGACCAGATAGCGCAAAAGGTATTACAATCAGGTTTCTTCTGGCCCACCTTTCTCAAAGATGCTATTCAATTCTCCCAGGGCTTGTGATGCTTGCCAGAAGACTGGTGCTATATACCGGAGGCATGAGATGACCTTAAACAACATTCTGCAAGTGGAGATTTTCGATATTTGGGGCATTGATTTTATGGGGCCATTCCCACCATCATTCGATTGTCATTATATTCTGGTAGTTGTGGACTATGTTTCCAAAGGGGTAGAAGCAACAGCCTTTCCAACCAATGATGCTAAAGTGGTGAGTAAGTTCCTTCGAAAGAACATTTTCACACGGTTTGGCCCTCTAAAAGCCATTATCAGTGATAGTGGTACCCACTTTCTTAATCAAACCGTAAAGAACTTACTTGCGAAATATGGGATAAGGCACAGGGTGGCCAAAGCATATCACCCACAAACCAGTGGGCAGGTTGAGGTATCTAACCAGGAGGTGAAGTAGATATTGCAGAAGACCTTGAATGCCCCCCGAAAATATTGGTAGAAAAGCTGGATGAAGCATTGTGGGCATATCGGACTGCATACAAGACCCCTATCGGAACCTCTCCCTATAGGCTAGTTTATGGTAAAGCCTGTCATTTTCCTGTAGAGCTCGAGCATCAGGCATATTGGGCGATTAAAAAGCTAAATCTTGACCCTGAACTCTCCTGCAAGAAGATACTTGAACAGTTGGAGGAGTTGGATCAATTCTGGCTCCAATCTTTTGAGAATGCTAAGGTCTACAAGGAGCGGACAAAGAAGTGGCATGACTGGCACATAATCAAGAGGAGCTTTGAGCCAAGCCAACATGTATTGCTTTTTAACTCACGTCTAAAATTGTTCCTAGGGAAATTGACATTCAAATAGATGGACCCTATGTGGTGGTAGAAACCACTCCCCATGGTGCAGTAGAGCTAAACTTGACCACGAACCAAACCTTTTTGGTTAATATTCAACGTGTCAAGCACTATTACGGTGTGGAAGTGAATCTAACGGTGTGGAAGTGAATTGGCCAAAGATGAATCAGCACATCATGCGTCGTGCCGCGACGTTAAATTAGGCGCTGCACGAGAGGCAACTCGTGGTGAGATAACATAGTATTTTTATTTTTGATAAAAAATCAGAAAATCAGGTCCTGTACAAAAAGTGAGAAAATTTTGCATACGTATAGGTCCATGATACATCCACATCATGGACTCTGCATAATTTTATGTGAATTTTTCCGTCCTCAATTCCCTATGATCCGTTGGGAATATTTTGTGTTTTCATGGTCTAATACATTGGTTTTAGTGTTTTGAAGCGTGTCCAGGTGTTCGGGAAATTTTTTGGGGCTAGAAGCAAAAAAATTGAGAAGGAAGGTTGTTCAAAATAGTGAGCATTCGCGATGGTTCCACGACACGGAGCCATCGCGGAGGCCCACTATTTTTGCACACAGGTAAGTAAATTTGCCTCCGTGTCGCTGAGCAAACGCGGATACCCACTGTTTTTGCACCAAGGAAAAATATTTCATAAGTGTAATTATGCGTTCTCTCCATGTATTAATTTTACCAAATGCAGAGGCCCCACCCCCTTTATTTCCCCCAAACTATTTTTATTTTGTTTCTTCCCCATTTATAACGTACCCCCGACCCAAACTCTTATCCTCCCCATTTTTCTTCGTTCTTCTTCCCTCTTTCTCTCAAATTTTCAAACCCATTCGCGTCACACACTAGGGAGGTCATGAGTTCCATTGCACAACGAGCATTATTCTAGCAAGGTATGTTTCTTCACTTCAATTTCGCTTGTTTCCACACCTGAAAGGGTCACATTCGTTCATGGATTGGAGGGGGGGAATTTGAAGTGATATCTTATTTGTTCTTGGGTGAATCATAATTACTACTTGTAGGTGTATGTTCCCTGTGGTTAAATCGTTCATGGGAGTGAATTTTGTGTATGATTTGTACGGGTGAAAACCCTAGGTCGAATTTTTTTCCACAATTAGGGAAGAGTTTGGGGAGTTCTCTGTCCTTTCCCATACCTTGTGTACATATGGTAGTTTATATGTTAGCTTGTGCTAAGTATTCAAGTGTGGGGTGAATTCGTAGTTGAATGATGAGAGTATGTTCGTTAACTGTTGAAATTGGGGGATGCTTGGAGGTTTGTGGGCCTATGTCTTGTGATGGGCAGAAAGGGCTGTTGTACACCACAAATTGCTAGTCCTTTTGCTCGAGTTTGTATACACTGTTGTGGGGGGTAGGTGAGTTGACATTCATTCATGTTTGTATAACTCTGTTCTTACCATGCTTTTGGGTGATTGTTCATTTCCATGTGGGTATTTACCGAAGTTTAAGTGTGGGGTTGAGTACATGACTTTGGGGGTTGACTGGACTGTTAGAACCATGTAAGAGGTGTTGAAAGCGTGAAGTGATGCAACCCGTATGGCGTAGGGGAAGTCTGAGTACCCTCGCCACACAGACTGGAGTTAAGTGTGGGGTCATGGGCTTTGAGTGTAAGCACTGATGTTGCACTTTTGTTTTGCAGGTAATATGTCTTAAAGTGCACGTCAAGGCGATCAGTCAAGCAAACCAAGGGCCACAACACAAGGAAACGGGCACAAGATATTCCAGACGTGCCCAGGGACACGAGGAGGAGTCAGTAAACCCAATACGGAGCCAAGACTGTCAACAAAGAGGGAAGGCGGTGGTATTAGTCTCACGATGAGACAAAGTACTACCCCGACATACTAATTGATGTAGATTCCCTTTGGGATGAGTGCCCATAGATTCGGAATCACTGCAATCAACTAAGTTTGGGGTTTTTATTCCGACAACCTATGCCATGTACGAAATTCTATGCCAATTTGAGTGCAGAGACGTGGACCCAATCAGTGATTGTTCGAGGATAGGAAGTGAACTTCTCACCTCTTTCTATCAACCGGATACTTGTCACCCCCGAAGAGTTCCCAGCTTTAGTTTTTCAGGAGCTATACAATTGTCCTCCCTACCAAGACATCAGGCACACTATTGCAGGGCGAAGGTCCATGATTAAGTGGGTCAGACATGCAGAGCAGGGCTATCACCTCTTATTCCCATTCCCTCATATGTATAAGGAAGCTCGGGTCATGGTCAAGATAGTGACACACTCTTTCTTTCCAGGGAAACACTTCACTAATATAACGAGAGATAGAGTTTGCCTCATTTATGCAATCATGAGGGCCATGCAGCTAAATTGTGGAACGATATTCCGGCTAGCAATGAGGAAGGCCAAGACCCTTAAGGGTCACAGGTATGCTTTTGGGGGCCTTATAACTGTTTTATGTCGTGATACAGGGGTCCCTAAGGAGGAGGCTGATTACTGCCTGATCATCTAGGCTCCCCCCTAAGTTGCCACTAAGATTAAGGGGCCTGACGTAACCTTGGGCCCAGTCTTGAATACAGCAGAGAGGGATTACCAGAATGAGTTGATTGCAGGCTGCATATACCGCAGGAAAGGGAGAGATGTTGCGACCCCCGAACTAGCTACCAGCCGTCCACGAGGGAAGAGTTATAGGAGGTTGAGGTTGAATACCCTCTTAACAACCATGCGAAAGTCGTGCTTTACATCAGGCCCTGATTTTTTGAGCCAGTGGAGGATGATATTCCTACGGACCCAGGGGAGACGCACGAGGATGCGGATGATGATGAGGCTGAAGAGGATGACATAGTTAATAAGCCTACGATGTATGTAGGGGGTGAGCCCGTCCTACCAGGCCCTGGTGATATTTGAGCACCACAATTCCTACCTTGAAAGTTATGTATGGTTAGCTATAACACCCCAAATTTTCTTAAGCTTAGACCGAGTCATCCTTCATATGATATAGGATTTTAATTGACGATTCTTAATC
>JAABOM020056797.1:0-15276 GCA_011800125.2 Solanum clarkiae | reverse complement strand
CAACCTTACAAATTCCTCCTCCAAACCCTACAAGGACCTACAAACCTTAACCCAATTGTCAACCTTATTCTCACATAATCCACTTGGCACCATAAACCACTATCTCCTCATGGGAGGCAACCTCCAATCTACCATCTTTCACCAAAAACCTCCAAGTCTATCAAGGCAGAATAAAGGGATTGCTTAAACTAGACCACTTCAACCAAAGAAGGCTTGGAACCATCAAAACTACTACACTGCAATCCTCAACTTCACCCAACCTCATACCTAACATAGTCAACCAGTGAACTTCTCCAACCACCCCTTTTTGTCTCCCCAAAGATTCCTACTTGTCATAATTAGCAAGCAACCTCACATTCATCAAAATTCACAACATCACCCTTGAATGATCCACAAGCTCTCCCTTACCTCCGGCAACAAACCAACATATTATCACCAAGGGCCACTATAAACATAACAAGATAAGGATTAAAGACCCTATTCAGGAGACCTACAGATGATGCACTAGCCAAGCTAGAAGACACTACCCCAAATTCAAAATATTGGAAGGAACATCAAGAACCTATCTATCACTAGAACAATTCAATAGAAATGACTTAGGTTGAACACCTCTAACTCTTACAAGATGATAAAAGAAACCCTTAGAGATAAATTAGACCTTAAGTCACGAAATGGACTTACCCCTTCACTACCACTTTATAATCTCCCACTCAAGGATGGGTTCATGAGTGAGTTGGAATCTAACTTTACGGCCCCACAATCAAAGGAAACGTAATATACATGCAACTAATCCACCCTAAGTATGACCTCAAAATCCACCACATGTAATCCAAAGAAAAAAATCACAAGGCAAGACCCAAATGCAACATGACCATGGAACAATCTCTACGAACTTTCTAGCAATAATAGACTCACCAATAGGGTAGACACTTTATAAGGTTCGCCTAACACCCGGGGCATACATGAAGCAAACCAGCAACAAAAGGAATGATGAAAGAAATGGTGGCACCCGGACCCATCAATGCATACACATCAAAATCAAAGACTTTTAACAAATTGGTGATGACATCGGGCACCTTATTAACCCCTTGCCTCTCATGAAGAGTATAGAACTGATTGTGCCTTGGGGCACCATCTTGTTGATCACCTCGTCCCCTAGGAACCGCATTTGGACCTTGTGGAGGAACATCTCCATCCTTGTTTTGAGTTAGAGGATAATCAATCCTCATATATCCCACTTCACCACAATCAAAACAAGCATTAGTGTCCCTCAAATTTGAGCCTCTATGACTCTTATCACATTTTGGACACATAGCATTGGGTGCCACACCACCATCACCATGGTCCCTTGGGTTGTTGTTGGAAAATCATTTATTAGCAGCATGAGTAGACCCTTGTCCTTGATGAAATCGGTCACCCTTGGGACTTTGGAACTTACCCTCAAAACGGGCCCTCTTGGCCTCATCACTCCTTTCCTAAGTTTCTTTCCCTTCATTTGTTCGGTATAGGTCATTAAGCGGGAAAAATCCATGTCACTAATCAACATAGCAGCCCGACACTCCTTATTAACCAAATCGAATACCCCCATCACAAACTTATTCATTCTAGACCTCGAATCGACAACCAAGTGCGGAACATAATCAGATAGTTGGTTGAAATTGAGGGTGCACTCCCTCACACTCATCGACCCTTGTTTCAAATTCATGAACTCTATCATTTTGGCCTCCTTAAGCTCAAGAGGGAAGAACTGATTAAGAAATGCCTCTTTAAACTCCTTCTATAGAATCACATTGTTGTTCCCTTTCTCCACCTTCCATTGGGTAAACTAGAGTTGGGCTACACCCTTGAGTTGGTATGCCACCAACTTTTCCTTCTCTTCTGACCTAACACCTATGATATCCAACACCTTATACCTCATCAATAAATTCTTGAGGGTCTTCATCCACTTTTTACCCATGGAACTCCGATGGTTTATCCTCATAAAGTCTCTCACCCTAGATCCCAAGATAGGAGCATGAGCGGCTTGGGCCCCATGATTGATTTGATTTGTCATGGCATGAGCTAGCAAGGTGAGAACATTCTGGAGCTCTCTATGAGCTGGTTGTTCTTCGGGTCTACAAACTCTTCTTCCTATTGTGTTAGGCATGATCTAAGAATGGCAAAGAATATTCGTTAGAGGGGGGGACCTTACCTAACTTCTGTGGCATGACATAGATCAAGAAAAAGGAAAATATTTTCTAAAACACCTCATAGCCTCTTACTCATAATCGTGGTGCACAACACAACCATAAATAAGACTCTAGTCGATGTGGTGTGTTGGATGATGAGGACCATTAACAACCTAGTGCTCTGATACCAAGTTTGTCACGACCCGAACCTAGGGCCTAGATGTGACACGTCGAATGGGGAACTGGAAGGGACCCCAAACAAGCCTCTTAGCATATCATTACACATCCTTGGTTGCAGAAGCAATTGTACAACATCAAGAGATAGAAACATAGAAAGTCAAAGTATAGCATTAATACATCGTAATGTTCCAACGACACCTCTAATACGCAGATAGGAGCGGGGGCCAAGACAATCTCCAGGCTCACCCTCATAGTCATAAGTTTCCAACATAATAAGAGTCAATATATTGCATAAATTCAAAGAAACATATCCTCGGAGTTGAGGACTCACCAACTTTCTTTGAAAGATAGAACTAGCCACGTGGAGAAGGAAGATGATCAAGTGGAGCTCCGGTTCCAACATGGTAACATCATGTAGGCATAGAGTATAGGTTAGTATATGTGAATGTACTAAGTATGTAGGATGCAATGCAACAAGAGATAGATAACATAATCGAAATGCATAACTAGGCAATGAATGGGCATATGGCAATATTGGCATCTATGAATGATACTTGAAATAAAACAAGCTTATATACAACATAATACATGTATAGAAAGAGACCATCGATTGGTTAATGGGTTTACCACATCCCATCCTAGGTGATTGAGGTATCAACCCCTCAATTTTGTTGATGGAGATACCACCCCCTATCTAAGGTGATTGAGGTATCAACCCTCAATTTCATTGATGGATGTACCACCCCCATCTAAGGTGATTGAGGTATCAACCCCTCAATTTGGTTGATGGATGTACCACCCCCATCTAAGGTGATTGAGGTATCAACTCCTCAATTTGGTTGATGGATGTACCACCCCCATCTAAGGTAATTGGGGTATCAACCCCTCAATTTGGTTGATGGATGTATCACCTCCGTCTAAGGTGATTGAGGTATCAACCCCTCAATTTGGTTGATAGATGTACCAGCCCGATCTAAGGTGATTGAGGTATCAACCCCTTAATTTCTTTGATGGTTGTCACACCCTACCATTCATGGTGATTGAGGTATCAACCCCCTAATTTCTTCGATGGTTGTCGTACCCTACCATCCATGGTGATTAAGGTATCAACCCCTCAATTGGTTATGGTCAGTTTACATCACTATAGACATCTTTCATGAAATCAACTCATATATACATTCCTGTAATCATCATAAAGTCATTCAACTCATAAGCCATGTATTAGATCTTCAATAAATCAAAAAGCCATAACCGAATATTTTATCAAACACTTGGTGGATGTGTAATACTAGTGTAAAACTAAACCATGAAATTTAAGAGTGAAATTATGCAAGAAAACTTGAAGTAAATCAACCCACTAACACTTGGTAAAACCCTCATGTCAAACACATTAAAAACCCTCGTCAAATATAATACTAGATCATAGTTCCATAACTCAAATCATGCATAGTCATAGTAGGTAAATCATCTCATAGTATAGAATTTCCATATAATTACAATCAAAGGGAAGATTGGGTACCATGGGTAAAAGGGTCCAATAGTTGAAACCCACATACCTTAGACCTTGAGTTTTTTGAAATTGAGTTGAGAAAGAATTGAAGCTTCAAAATGGGGTCTTGGAATCCAAAACTTATTCTTGAGTTTCCTTGAATTTGTATTGGTCTCTTTGTAGAGGCTTTGAGAGGATTTGAGAGTGTATTGAAGTTGAGGGGAAAGACTTTGATCCATTTGAACAAAGTTTAGGTCTTTTGGGGAGGTTAAGATAGCATTGGAAGTCTAAAAAGGTCATTAGAATGGATTATATTTACGAAAATGCCATTAGTGAACAAATGAAAATTTTGGCAAAGTGATGCCCCACTGAGGCCCACACGGGTCGTGTGGCACTTCACAGGTCATATGGAGTGCCCATGAGGTGAAACTTGGTAAAAAATTGGAAGTTGGGATACTTTGGAAAAATCACATTTCATCACTTTGACGGGAGTTTCCATGGGCTGTGTGATGCTACACGGTCCGTGTAGTGGCCCGTGGAGTTACACTTGGTGAGAAAAATGTGGCCAGGAGGCTCCATGCGAAGCTATACATTTTGTGAAGCTTGCCACGGCTTGTGAGGATGGTTGTGGCACCATACTTAGTCGAGAAAACTTCTCTGACGCTTACCTTAACTCACTGTACACCTCCATGACCAACCACACAGTCAATGGCAAGACACACGACCCGTTACACTTATCATGCCACATCCCTTAGGCCTAAAATTTCCTTTTCCATCTCAATACAATCCACACAACTTATCCAAAGCCTCACTGCCTGCCAAAGTGCTCGTGTGACATCACTTCATTGGAGGGTCTTACAAAAATGGTCATAACTCCTTCATCCGAACTCAGAATGAGGTGAAACCAAGTGCATTGGAAAGCTAACACAAAGAGATACATTATAAATTTCATGGTCCATCCAGTTCTTTGTGTAATAAAAGTTATGCTCATTTAAAGATGACCCTTGCATTAACCAACACCTAAAACTCAATTCATAAGGAAGTCTCGAACTCGTCTGATTGGTAGAAGTTTCCACAACCCTAATACACTCCCAATCTAACCAAATGAAGTTTGAAAAATGATACACAAGATTATGGAGTTACAGGGTGTCACACTCGTGGTAGACTTGTTAGACCATTCCCGGCTAATGAAGGTCAAGCACCTTAAGGGCATATGGATGAGCCTATCTCTAATGGTGAGTTCCATACGGCCTTTCTGATGCTTTCCCAAGTGGTGACCATTCAGACTAGGCAATCCAACTTGCCTCGAGATTCCACTCTGGTTTTTAGAGTGAGGGATTTCACCCGGATGAACCCTCTAGAGTTCTTCGGGTCTAAGGCTGACGAGGATGCTCAGGAGTTCATTGTTGACCTCTCCAAGGTATTGAATGTCATGGTTGTCACTTCTAAGGAGAGGGTTGAGTGAGCTTCCTATCAGTTGAAAGATGTAGCACAGTTGTGGTATACTCAGTGCTCCATGGAGAGAGTTTATGTGATGCTGTTAATTGGGAAGAGCTCAAGCTTGCTTTTCTGGATTGATTCTTGCCACTTGAGCTTAGGTAAGCCAAGAGGATTGGGTTTATCAACCTACGGCAGGGTAATATGAGTCTGAGGGATTATGCCCTAAAGTTCATTAAGCTCTCCAAGTATGCTCTGACACTTGTGGTTGATCCTCGTGCAAGAATTCACAAGTTTGTCTCTGGCGTTTCTGACTTTCTTGTACAAGAGTACCATATGGCTATGCTTAATCAGGACATGGACATTTCTAGACTTATGGTCTATGCTAAACAAATCGAAGGGGAGAAGCTTAAAGGGAGGAGATTGTATGATCCTAGAGAGCCCATTTTGATGGTGGATTCTCCACCTCTCAGGTTGGTGGTTTTGACCGCGTCCAACAGGGCTAAGGTTCGGATGCTCTAGTTGCAATGCTACAATGCCTCTTTCCGGGGCACCAGTTGGTGGAGGGCAGGGATATCCTTTGTGTGATAAGTGTGGGAAGCACCACACAAGTGATTGTTGGAGAATCTTGGGTGCTTGCTTCGGGTGTGGTGATAAGAATCACAAGGTTGAAAACTGTCCCAAGAACCCTCAAAAACGTCAAGTCCAGGTGGATCAAGGTGGAGAAGGTTAGCCAAAGGTTCCTCAAGGTGTTGCTCCGAGGAACAACAGATTCCATGTTCTTCATGCATGTCAGGAGGTTGAGAAGGCTCCGAATGTTGTGACTGGTATGTTAAAAGTCCTCGATTTTGATGCTTATGCTTTGCTTGATCCAGGTGCAAACTTGTCTTTTGTGACTCCTCTGTTGGCTTTTAAATTTGGTTTGAGTCCAGAAATTTTGAGGGAGCCTTACTCAGTTTATACTCCTGTGGGTGAGTCTGTTATTGCACATAGAGTCTATCAAGGTTGTCATGTTTCTATGTTGCATAAGGTATTCCCAAGTGATCTTGTGGAACTTGAAATGTATGATTTTGATGTGATTCTTGGAATGGATTGGTTGCATGTGTCATATGCCTCTATAGATTGTAAAACCCGGAAGGTGAAGTTCTAACCTCCCGGTGAGCCTGTTCTTGAATGGAAAGGTAGTGACTCCGCTACTAAAGGTCAGTGCATTTCCTACCTCAAAGGTCGAAAGATGATCTCTAAGAGGATGTATATATCATATTGTGAGGATTAAATATATGGAGTCCGACTTGCCTACTCTTGAGTCTGTTTTAGTGGTGAATGATTTTCAGATGTGTTTCCTTAAGATTTGCCCGGTATTCCTCTCGAAAGGAAAGTAGACTTTGGCATAGATCTTCTTTTGGATACTCAACCTATCCCTATTCCTCCCTATCGTATGGCACCGGCTGAGTTCAAGGAATTAAAGGATTAGTTGAAAGATTTGTAAGAGAAGGGTTTCATCAGGTAAAGTATATCTCCATGTGGTGCTCCGGTGTTATTTATAAGGAAGAAAGATGGATCTCTTCGGATGTGTATTGATTATAGGCAATTGAATAAGGTGAACATTAAAAATAATATCCATTGTCTAGGACTGATGACTTGTACGACCAACTTCAAGGGGCTACTCATTTTCGAAGGTTGACCTCCGTTCCAGGTATCATCAGTTAAAGATTAGAGAATGTGACATTCGCAAGATGGCCTTTCGAACGAGGTATGGGAACTTTGAGTTCGTGTGATGTCGTTTGGCCTAACTAATACTCCGGCCATGTTAATGGATCTTGTGAATCGGGTATTCAATCCATTCCTTGATAGTTTTGTGGTTGTTTTCATTGATAATATTCTTATGTATTCCCGAAATGGGCGGGAGCATATGGATCATTTGAGGTCGGTTTTGCAAACCTTGAGAGAAAAGATGTTGTACGCCAAACTTAGCAAATGTGAGTTTTGGTCGGGTGAAGTTACCTTTCTGTGTCATGTGGTATCCGGTGATGGTATTATGGTGGATCCGAAGAAGACCGAGGTGGTAAAGAATTGGCCTAGACTGTTGACTTCTTCGGACATTCAAAGTTTCCTTGGGTTAGCAGGTTACTATAGAAGGTTCGTTGAGGAGTTCTCATCTATTGCATCTCCATTGACTAAGTTGACCCAAAGAAGACTAAGTTTATATGGTCAGATGAGTGTGAGAAGAGTTTCCAAACTTTGAAAGATCGACTTACATCGGCTCTGATTTTGACTCTACCAAACAGCATGGATGGGTTTATGGTATATTGTAATGCCTCTCGAATTGGGTTAGGTTGTGTACTTATGCAACATGGTAAGGTGATAGGTTATACATCAAGGCAATTGAAGGTGCATAAGCATAATTACCTAACTCATGACCTTGAGTTGGCAGTGGTGTCTTTGCTTTGAAGATTTGGAGACACTATTTGTATGGGGTATATGTTGATGTTTTTACTGATCACAAGAGTTTACAATATTTGTTCACCCAAAGGGACCTTAACTTGAGATAAAGGAGATTGTTGGAACTCCTAATGGATTATGACATGAGTATTCTTTATCACCTCGGCAAAGCAAATGTGGTAGCTGATACTCTTAGTAGGCTATCCATAGGAAGTGTGGCTTATATTGAGGAGAGGAAGAAGGAGTTGGAAAGGGATATCCACCACTTGGCTAGATTGGATGTCAGAGTGGCCGATTCCAATGATGGTGGTTGAAATGACCCCCCTCCCCCTAAAAAAAGTGCCCAAAAACGTGCCCAGAATTTTGTTTTCCATATACCTAAAAATGCGTTTGTTATTTCAAAAATTCGACTTCAATTTCTTGTTTTGGGGGTCAAATTGAGTGGGAAATGCGTCTAACCCAAATTTTAGAGCAACCGTATCAAAATCCAAAAATTAGAAAATATGCTATTTAGGAGGGTCAAGTTTGAAGGAGCATATCTCTTAGAACATAAAGAATTGGCTGGACCACAACCTATCAACTGAAATCCCTTTGAATTATCTTTCCAACGCACTTTGTTTCACCTCATTCTGAGTTCGGATGAAAGATTTATGCCCATTTTCGTAAAACTCGTTCGTGCAAAAATTTCAATTTCGAATGAGCAATCCGCATTGCCTCCGCGATGCAGACTAGTGGTATTTGGGTCTTGTTTTTGTGATTTCAGTCCAAGACTTATAAGTCTTAGGTCTAGGGGTTCTCATACTTGAAAATACATATACTTAGCCTTATTTCACCCTCATATCACCCTAAACATTCCCCAAAACTTACTCAAACATTTAGACTCATATTTCACCCTAAATTCAAGTCCCAAACTCAAGACCAAACTTAAGGATTTCTTCAAGGATTTCATTTAAGCTTCAAGTCTCCATCTCCAATCTCTTTCAAGGGTTCTCCAAAGCTAAGGTATGTGGTGTTGAACCATTGGGTCCTTCCACCCATGGTGCCTAAACCTCCTTTTTACTAATATTGCATGATTTAAAGTTGATTTTTAAGGGTCTTGTACATTAAGA
This sequence comes from Solanum clarkiae, assembly GCA_011800125.2. Taxonomy (NCBI): domain Eukaryota; kingdom Viridiplantae; phylum Streptophyta; class Magnoliopsida; order Solanales; family Solanaceae; genus Solanum; species Solanum clarkiae. The sequence goes on along the minus strand of JAABOM020056797.1, from coordinate 6,451 downwards.
AATTTACTGCACAGTGATTTGAGTTCATGAAAGAACGGTTGTTTTAGCATGTTTTGAGCTTTAAATCTTGGATCTAATGTAAGATTTGATGAGGGATTTTGATGTATATGACTTAAGGGTATAGCAAGGTATTGATTGATGGTTTTACAATGGATCTACTTGCATGATTTCATCTCTAAATTGCATGGTTTTTTACCTCTATTACACACCCGCCAAGTGTTTGATAAAATTTTCGGCTAGGGTATCTTGAGGAATTGAAGGTCCAATGCATGTCTTATGAGTTGAATGGTGTTATGATGATTATAGGATGATGGAATGATGATGAGATGATTGTAGGCATATGATGTATAATGAGGAGAGGAAGTGTGGGTATATGATGACCTTGTGGTGATGATAAGGATGTCTATATGAGTTGTTTTCATGGAGAAGTAACTATGGTGTTGCATGTTGTTGTTGGTCTCTTATGTTTGTTGTGATCTTGGGAAAACAAGGAGTTCTTTCTTGATGATTTGAATGCAATAATTTGATGAGCTAATTCTATGATTCCTACCAAAAAGGTCATGCTGTAAGGTAGAGTGTAATGATTCCTACGAAAAAGGTGCATGTCGTAAGGTAGAGTGTTTAATGATTCCTACCAAAAAGATCATATCATAAAGTATGGAAACCCTACCGAAAAGGCCATGCCATAAGGTAGAATAGCTAATTGTGCCTACTGAAAAGATTATATCATAAGGTATGAACATCCCACCAAAAAGGCCATGCCTTAAGGTAGAAAAACTAAAGGTTCCCACCGAAAAGATCATATCATAAGGTGTGGACACTCTATTGAAAAGGCCATGCCGTAAGATAGAAGGAATCACGTTTCCTACCCAAAAGATGATATCATAAAATAGGGGACCTCTTATACTATCTACCAAAAAGACTATGTCGTACTGTAAAGGTATTGGTAACACTCTCTAAAAAGGTTCCGTAAGGTAAGTGGGGGTCATTTGGACCATTTCATGAAGGTTGGTACAAAAGAGTTTCAGTATGTTTCTCATATTGAGTTTATATCCCTTGATCATGATTTAGTAGCATGTTTTGTTTTACCTTAAGCATTGAGCATTCATACTATATTGATGTTATACCTATCCTTTGCTTACAATTATGCATTTCGATTATGTTACCTATCTCTTTCTAGCATTGCATCCCACATACTTAGCACATTTAAATGTACTAACGCATACTCTATGCATACATGATGTTACCGTGTATGAACCAGAGCTCCTATTGATTCTACTCGTGGCTAGATGGATTTTTCAAGTTAGCCTTGGTGAGTCCTCCATTTCAGGGACAATGATTATTCTCTTATGTTATGTATAAGACTCTCTTTCATTTATTATATACTTATAACCATAAGGGTGAGCCCAGTTGCTTTTTTTTGGCCCCTGCTAAGTATCTACGTTTAGAGGTGTTGTTTGACAAGTTATGTAATATGTTTAAGCTTTGACTCATCTAAGTTATTTAAGTATTAAACTCTCTCTCTCTTTCTCTCTTTCCCTTAGTCCTAATTCCCCTTGTTCATATTTCTTATGTTGCTTTTTATTGCTTCCGCGACCAAGGATGTGTAATGCTATGCTATGAGGCTTGTTTGGGGTTCCTTCGGGTTCCCCATTCGTTGTTCATGTCTAGGCCCTAGGCTTGGGTCATGATAGTGGTATACATGTTGTAAATGGGGTCGAATCCTCAGTGGTTGTTGATGTGAAGGATAAGCAAGATCTAGATCCATCCTTGGTTGAATTGAAGAAATTGGTTGACGAAAAGAATATTGAGGCTTTCTCCCAAGGATAAGATGGTGTGCTTCTGTATCAAGATCAATTATATGTTCCGGATGTGGGTGATCTTAGAAAGATGATCATGACTGAATCCCATAGTTCTCATTATTCCATTAACCTAGGGTCCACTAAAATGTGTCGGGATTTGAAGGAGGTGTATTGGTAGCAAGATATGAACAACGATATAGCCAAGTTTGTATCCGATGCCTAAATTGTCAACAAGTAAAGGTGGAGCATCAAAGGCCTGGTGGGTTAGCTCAAGACATTGAGATTCCTACTTGAAAGTGGGAAGACATAGTATAGATTTTGTGGTTAGGTTACCTAGGACTCGGAAACAATTCGACTCCATTTGGGTTATCATCGATCGGATGACTAAATCAGCTCATTTCTTATCGATTAAGACTACTTTTGGTGCCGAAGACTATGCAAGGTTGTACATTTGGATGTTGGTATGGTTATTACATGGTGTACTAGGTCCATCAAATCGGTTGGGGGTACCCAATTTACTTCTCACTTTTGGAGGTCATTTCAAAAAGGACTTGGTACTAAGGTCAAGTTGAGCACCAACTTTCATCCCCAAACCGATGAGCAAGCTGAGAGGACAATTTGAACTTTATGGGATAAAGTTTTAGTGCTTGTGTATTGGAGTTCAAGGGTAATGGAGATGACCATCTTCCACATATTGAATTTGCTTATAATAATAGATTCCATGCTAGCATTGATATGGCCCCATTTGAAGCCTTGTATGGTAGGAGGTGCAGTCTCCGGTGGGGTGGTTTGAGTTGGGAAAGGTGGCCTTGATTAGCCTAGACTTGGAGATGGAGTCTATAGAGAAGGTAAAGTTGAGTAAAGAGAGGTTGAAGACAGTCCAAAGTCACTAAAAGTCCTATTCGGATGCTAGGAAGAGGGATCTTGAGTTCCAAGTTGGGGATTGGGTGTTTATGAAGGTCTCACCTTTGAAGGGGAGTGATGCCTTTCGCAAGAAGGGAAAGCTAAGTCCTCGGTATGCAAGCCCTTATGAAATTATGGAGCAGATTGGGAAGTGTCGTATAAGGTGGAGTTACCCCCAGATTTGAGCTCTATTCACCCGGTCTTCCATGTGTCCACTATTGTTCCTTTAGAGGGTATTGACATGGAGGAGAACTTGTCTTATGAGGAGTACCAGTAGAGATTTTGGATAGACAAGTGAAACAACTTCATAACAAGGATGTGGCATCGGTGAAGGTGTTATGGAGGAACCAACATGTGGAGAGTGCTACATGGGAGGCAGAGTTGTACATAATGAAGCGATATGCCCATCTTTTCCAATCTACTCAAGCCTAAGGTATTAGTTTTTTCCTTTCTCATCTGTCCCAATTCTTTCTTTCTTGAGTCTTATGGTATTATATGCTTACATATGCATTAAAATGGTTTTTACGATGTTTTGAACAATTTTATTTCATTTTGACATGAGAGCTAATGGCTTTGTGATTTTCCAATGATGAACTGTGCATGGTGTCTTGTGTTTGAAAGTTTCATGTTCTCACTGAAGCCTTTCAAGCCTTGTTCTTGCACATTTAGGGATGAATGTCTCCAAGGGTGAGATGATGTAATGACTCGAATTTCTTACATCATGGTTGGATCTTGAGAAATCTCATTTCGGGCAAAGATTTGGACCAAGTGTGTCTCATGAGAGACCACACGGCCATTGTGGGGTCACACGAGTCGTGTGACCTCAAGTGAGACCACACTTTGCGTCAAATCTTTTATGTTGGCCTTGGGGTGGAGTTGCAAGCTAAAGCATACCTCATTGGTACCCTACACGGGCTATGTGACACTTCACGGGCTGTGTGGAGGAGCTGTGGGATGGTCTAGGCTTGAAGCCCGCATCTTTGGAGCTAAGGGAGGCCACACGACCAACCACACAGGTCGTGTGGTGCTTGACGGGCTATTTGGCCTTCTGTGAAGTCTCGAAGTGAAAAATATTCCAAGTATAAGATCACCATCTCGTAACTTTTTCGCAAAATTTTCCTAAGGTTGGAGAGATGAGAGCATCACACGGACCGTGTGGCTTCACACGGGCCGTTTATTGGTCCATTTGGTGGTTCATGCAAAAAATTTCTAAGTGTTGGTCCAAGATCAAAATTTCCAAAAAATTTGTCTAAGTGTGGATTCACGGGCAGGTAAATGGACCGTGTAATGCCACATGGACCGTTTACCCTCCAGTCAAGCGGCTTTTGGTAAATTATTACTCTGATTCATTAATGACATTTACGTAATTTGGATTATTTTTATTGGTCTTTTTTGAGAATTCCTATGCTATTCTAAGGTCCCTAAAGACCTAAAACTTATTTTAAACATTCAAAATCATCTCTTATAATTTTGAACTCTCTCAAACAACTTTCAAAAGAACTCTTGAAGATTCAACTTGGGAAGCCAAGGAACTCAACTTTTCTTCAAAATTCTTTGGGGTTTCTTCATTCTTAGTGACGGTATGTGGGTTTGATCCTTGATTACCTTCCAATCAAGAAGACCCAAACTATTTCAAGCAATTTGATGAATTTCTAGCTTATGTTAAATCGAAGTTTTGAACATTATGATTCCTAAAATTCTACTTATGCATGGATAGTGTTTATTAGATGATTTTATGGTAATTTAAATCATTTTATGAGGATTTACTTTGGGTTTATGGAATTATAAGTATGCATGTCCTCTTTAAGACTTGTTTATGCATGGGTGATCTTATATTGAATTTAAATACGGATTTAATGGTGTATCTATTTTAATTTCACAATATTTTATTCATTTTAGATCTAATCCTAATTACCCAGGCCTTCTTCATATCATTTATGGAATTTGCATTCATGATATTGGACTATTTTGAGAGCTTATGTTATGCGTTAAGCCCAATTATATTCTATGATATGATTTTGATAAAATATTGGGATATGACAAGAATGTGATCACATATACGTCTATTGATTATGGTTGTTTGAGCATTCTGGGTGCTTGCACCATTCCGTATATGAATGGGTTATTCCTATGCATGAGCCCACTTGTGCATTGAAATGTTTTGACAATACTTGTATCTCTTGAAAACATGTATAGTTATGTATATTATAAGTATTCTTGTGGGATGACGACTTAGCAAAGATGAATAGGGGGTTCTCTCTCTATCCTCGAACTATGTTCCTAGCATAGGTTCCTTTTCAAAATGGGAGGCGCGTAAGGAAAGATACCTCCGAAATGGGGTTGCCCGTACGGAGAAGAAATGATATGATATGTTTTGATTTGAAAATCCTATCTGAAATAGGAGGCCTGTAAGGAAGATTGATTCATACAAAATAGGAGGCCCATAAGGCGAAGCATGGTTTACCCTTGGCAAGTAAACCACCTCTTTACTGATGAGGGGTAATCATTGGGATTTCAAGTAAATAGCTCGCTTGGTCTTACTTATGTTAGTTGAGGTGACATGTCCACTATGTATAAGCATCATTTGCATTTCATACATCATTGTCTTCATGACATCTTGTTGTACTATATTCTTTGATATATATCCCTTTTGATATTATGTATCCTTGTCATCTAACATTGAAGTGCAGTGAAACGACCTCATAAAGTGCCCAATAACATGCCTCGGAATGTTCAAAATTTTAATTTCCATATATCTAAAAATGCATTCATTATTTTGAAAATCCGACTTTATATTTGTGATCAGGAGGTCAAAATTAGGTGAAAACGGGTCTAACCTCGATTTAAGAGCGAAAGAATAGCAATTACATAATTTTTAAGGGACAATTTCAAGTGAGCTATTCGCGATGCTTCCACGACGCGCCTTGGGCGCGCTTTAGTGCAAATTCCTTTCGCATCCTCTCTGCGATGCGGAGATATGTTTTTTCGTCTGGCGGTTTTTCTTATGCGGCCCAAAATATTCTAAGTGTTGGACCCAAGTTTCCCAAACATTTTTTTTATCTATATTTAGTCAAATTTTACCCTTATATCATCCTAAACATTTGTCAATACTCCCTAAAACATTTAGCCATACTTCTACTCCAAATTCCAAGACTCAAAACCCTCATCCAGATTTAAGGATTCTCTTCAAGTTTCAAGTCTCCATTGTCAACCTTCACCAAGAACTTCTCCAAAGTTAAGGTATTTGGTGTTGAACCAATGGGTCCTTCCACCATGGTACCTAAACCCTCTTTTACTTAATAATGCATGATTTAAAGTTGATTTTACATGTGGAACTTGTATATTAAGAAATTTACTGCACAGTGATTTTAGTTCATGAAAGTATGATTGTTTTAGTATGTTTTGAGCTCTAAATCTTGGATCTAATGTTGGATTTGATGTGAGGTTTTGATGTGAATGTCTTAGGGGTGTTGAAAGGTGTTTATTGATGGTTTCACAACAGATTTTCTTGTATGACTTCATCTCAAAATCGCATGGTCTTTTACCGCCATTACACACCCCCAAGGTGTTTGATAAAATGTCAGGTTATGGTTTCTTCAGGAAATGAAGGCCCAAAGCATGAGATATGATATGAATGATGTTATGGTGATGAAAAGAGTTATGTATATGATATAATTGACTATATGATGATGAAATGAGCTTATGCATATGATGAACTCTATATAAAGTGTTGCATTAGACCATGC
>JAABOM020056786.1:0-15277 GCA_011800125.2 Solanum clarkiae | reverse complement strand
CGGCCTCGTTCGCCTCGGCTCTATAAACGGGCATGAAGACCTTTATGCATTACGATACGTGAACGCTTGGCACTGTCTCCTTGGTTCACCTATTCTATGACGTGAGCGCTGGGCCTCGTTCGCCTCGGTTCACTTATGTATGTGTTTGTTGGGATTTGTGTGGGAGATGTTGGAGATATGAAATTTCTGGTACTAGTGGGATGGCGCGAGACGGGAGGCCTCCATCGTTCCCGTTCGATACACATTATTTTGACGCTTTAAATGAAGATTTACTTTAATGATTGCATACAGGTTTGACTCATGTATTTTACTTGGATTATAACTTTCACTTACATTTCGTACTTTTCGCTTTACATACTTGGTACATATTTCGTACTAATCCCCTTCCTTCGGGGGCTGCATTCATGCCCGCAGGTACCAACGTATAGGGTAGAGAGCCCTCTGCTTAGGATTCCTGCCTACCGTTGAAGTGCTCCTTTTACCTCAGGAGCAATCTGTTGGTATGTATATGTCTCTTTATCTTTTTTTACTTGATATTTATGTACATTCGAGGGTATGACAGGGCCCTGTCCTGTCTTGTGATTCCGTTTGTATTGATAGAGATCTGTGGACACATGTGGGTATGGGATGTTCCGTGCGATGTGAGCATGTATGTATGATACGGCTGTTGGGCGGTTCTACCGCAGCGGTGACCTTGTCGGTCCGCATATGTATATATATATATATGTATGAATGTTTGTGGAATGCTGGCTTTCCTGTTTGTAGGTTTGGGTTGTTAGTAAAACAGAGGAAACTCTGCCGAAATTTCGGTAGAATCCTTAACTAATGTGACTAGGAATTTTGTTTGGTATTGTTTGGGTGCCGAATCGGCACTAGTCACGGCCCCTGAGTTGGGTCGTGACATGATATCAGAGCGTATATAATTTAAGTGTCCTAGGGAGTCTATGAACTCGTGTTTAGTAGAGTCTTCTTTATGGGTGTGTTATGCATTACACTTTTTAAACAGGAGGCTATAGGACACTAGAAATTGTTACACTTTCTTGTATTATGAGTTTATGTGATAGTGTTTAACTCTATTTAAGCTCTTTTCTATTCGTGCATTACTCATTTGCAGATCATGCATCCTAAATGTACCGTCACTCAAAAATGTACCCCAGTTGACAACACTGAGAACGCAACCCCGGTGATGCCTACTCAGATTGAGATAAGGGGTCGAGATCAGCTAGCCCAAGTCACTGTGTTCCATAGACATCTATTTCTACATTGCTCCTAACATAAAGGATGACTTCAGAGGATCTATCACTATGCTCATCCAGCTGGTAGCTATTCAGAGTGGGAATCAGAGTTCACAGGCTCCTAGGTCTAATTCTCAAAAGCCAACAACTGCTACTAGACTGAGAAATTTTATGAGAATGAACCCACTTGTATTCACTAGGTCAAAAGTTGAGGAGGACCCTCAAAATTTCATTGATGAGATGTGGAAAGTATTGAAAGCCATGCATGCAACTGAGACTGAGGGAGTTGAGCTGTTGCCTATCATCACAAGGAAGTGGCTAATGTTTGGTACAATCAGTAGGAGGAGAGTCAAGGTGAGAATGATGAGACTACTGTTTGGGAAGAATTTGAGAGTGTCTTTCTCGATCACTTCTTTCCCCAAGTGTTAAGGGAAGCCAAGATTGAGGTGTTCTTAAATCTGAAATAGGAAGGACTACTCGTTGAAGAGTATAACTTGAAATTCATCCAGTTGTTGAGGTATACCCCAGATATGGTCCACGATATAAGAGCGGAGATAAGGAAATTCGTATTTAGGATGGGTCAACATGTGAAGAAAGAGTGCAAATGCAAAGCAATATTGCTAATCCCACGTATGAATATTTCTATAGATATGTTCTACGCCCAACAAATCGAGAAGGATAAGAAGAGAGATAGAGAGGAGCATCTGAGTAAGAAAGCCAAGTCTGCAAGGCATGTACACAATCAGCCTAAGTAAAGCAAAGGAGATAAGTCTAACTTCCAGAAGAGGTCCACTAGCTATGCACCATCTTCAGTCAATGCACCGGCCCCGGATACCAAGTATGATCAGAGGTTCCAAGGTCAACCAAACTTTAAAGCACAGGGTTCACAGTCTCAAGTCAGTGTGATGCTTCGCTCAAAAGGGAATCCGCCTTGTCAGAAATGTGATAGGATGCATTTGGGAGAGTGTAGAGATGGAGGTAATGATTGCTACAAGTATGGACAACCATTTTCAGAGGGAGTGTCCGATGTGGGGCAATAAGGCCCAGTCTTCTACCTCAACACCACCAGCGAGGGGTAACTAGAGAGGTGTTGCACTAGGGACATATGGTGGGATAACCTGTTTATCTGCGATGGGGAACCGACAGACCAAGAGGTTGTACCATATGTTGTGACGAGTATGCTTTGAGTTTTTGCCTTTCATTGTTATGCTTTACTTGATCCAAGCACTACTTGTTCCTTTGTGATGCCATATGTAGTTGGTAGATTTGAGATCCTTCCTGAGTGCTTGCTGGAGCCATTTTCTATTTCTACTCTAGTGGGTGAGTCCATTCGAGCCGAGAGAATCTATAGAGATTATATGGTGTCCACCTATCATAGCAATACGCTTGTTGATTCGATTGAGTTGGAGATGGTCAATTTCGAAGTGATCCTTGGCATGGACTAGCTTTATGCTTGTTATGACTCTATTGACTACAGAACTCGGACGATCAAATTCTAGTTTCTGAATGAGCCCATTATTGAGTGGAAGGGAGATTATGTTGCACCAAAGGGTAGGTTTATTTCCTACCTCAAGGCCCGAAGACTAATCTCTAAGGGATGTATCTATCACCTCATATGAGTCAAGTCTGATGATGTTGAGTCTCCTACTCTTGAGTTCATCCCGATCGTGAGAGAGTTCCCTGATATATTTCCTGAGGATCTACCTGGAGTCCCTCATGATACGGAGATTGACTTCGAAATTGATGTCTTTCCTAACACCTAGCCTATTTATATTCCACCATATAGAATGGCCCCTTCTGGTATATTCCAGAGATAAGGAGGAGCATGTCAATCACCACAGAATCATTTTGTAGACGCTTAAGGATAATGAGTTATATGCAAAGTTTTCAAAGTGTGAGTTTTTGCTTTAATCTGTGGCATTCTTAGGCCATATAATTTTATGAGATGGAATTCGCATGGATACCAAAAGATTAAGGCAGTTAAGAACTGGCCTAGACTGACCTCTCTAACAGATATAAGAAGTTTTCTGGAATTAGCTGGCTACTCTCACAGATTTGTTGAAGGATTTTCTTCCATATCCCCACCATTGACTAGACTAACGTAGAAAAAGGCCAAGTTTCAATAGTCCAATGAGTGTGAGAGGAGTTTTCAGAATTTGAAGAAAAGGTTGACTATTGCCCCAGTGTTGGCCCTCCCTGATGGAACAGATATATTTGTAATTTACTGCGATGCTTCGAGAGTAGGATTGCGTTGTGTGTTGATGCAGAGAGGTAGAGTAATTGCCTATGCTTCTAGACAGCTTAAAGTGCATGAGAAGAATTATCCCACTTATGACTTAGAATTGGCAGTAGTGGTCTTCTCTCTTAAGCTATAGCACCACTATTTATATGGGGCACATGTTGATGTCTTCACAGACCATAAGAGCCTACAATATGTCTTCACCAAGAAAAAGCTTAACTTGAGGTAAAGAAGATGGCTTGAGTTAATCAAGGACTATGACATGAGCACCCTTTACCATCCAGGTAAGGCTAATGTGGTTGTTGATGCTCTTAGCAGGTTGTCTATGAGAAGCACCGCCTATACGGAGGGGGAAAAGTAGAAGTTACTAAGGAGGTTCTCAGACTGGTGGGAGATCAACCAAATGAATTGGGTGAAGGTGGAGTACTTGTGCATAATGGGTTTGCATCATCTCCGGTAGTAGAGGTGAAGGAGAAGCAAGATTAAGACTCTATCTTAATGCAATTGAAAGCAAATGTGCATAAGCAGAAAGTGATGGCTTTTTCCAAAGGAGAAGATGGAGTATTGAGGTACCATGGTAGATTGTGTATTCCAGATGTTGATGGTATTCGAGAAAGGATCATGACAAAAGCCCATAACTCTAGCCAAGATGTACCAGGACCTTAGAGAGGTCTACTGGTAGAGTGGAATGAAGAAAGATATTACTGAGTTCATTTCTAAGTGCTTGAATTGCCAACAAGTTAAAGTTGAGCACCAAAGGCCATGTGGAGTAGCTTAGAATTTTGAGATTCTGGAATGGAAATTAGAGATGATTAATATGGACTTTGTCACAGGCTTACTGAGGTTCTATAGATAACATGATTCAATTTGGGTGATAGTTGATCGAATAACAAAATCTGCACACATTTTGGCAGTTAAGACGACTAAAACTACAGAGGATTATGCTCAGTTATCCATAAGAGATATTGCTAGATTGCATGGAGTCCCATTGTCTATTATCTTAGATAGAGGAGCTCACTTCACTGCTTGGTATTGGAGGTCTTTCCAGAAAGGCTTAGGTTCAAATGTAAACCTTAACACTGCTTTCCACCCACATACCGATGTCCAGGCAGAGGGCACAATTCAGACCTTGGAGGATATTTTGAGAGCCTGCATCATTGACTTCAAAGGTAATTGGGATGACCATTTGCCTATGATTTGAGTTTGCCTATAACAATAACTTCCATTCGAGTATTCAAATGGCCCTGTATGAGGCACTCTATGGGAGGAGATGAAGATCATAGATTGGATGATTTGAGGCAGGTAAAGTAGAATTAATTAGACCAGACTTGGTTCATCAAACCATGGAGAAAATAAGGATCATTTGAGAAAGATTGAAGACAAAGATCATCTGAGAAGATTGAAGACCGCAAAAGTTGACAAAAATCCTACACTGATGTTAGAGGAAGAGATTTAGAATTTGAGGTCAACGGTTGGGTGTATTTGAAGGTGTCACCTATGAAAGGTGTGATGCAATTCGGGAAGAAAGGGAAGTTGATTCCAAGGTAGATTGGTCCTTACCAAATTTTGAAGAGAGTGGGCAATATGGCTTATGAGTTAGAGCTTCCATGAGCGTTAGGAGCCGTCCATATAATCTTCCACGTTTCCATGCTTAAAATGTTCGGAGATCTATAGTTGGTTGTGCTTGTTGAGAGTATTGGAGTAAAAGACAACTTGAGCTATGAGGATATTCCTGTCCAAATCCTTGATTGTCAGGTTTGTAAGTTAAGAACCAAAGCGATTGCATCTACCTAGGTTTTGTGGAGAAATCAATTTGTCGAAGAAGCTACTTGGGAGGCGGAGGAGGATAAGAAGGCTAACTACCCACATTTATTCCTGCCCGTTGATGATGAGAGAGTTGACGGTAATGATTTCTTTCTAAATTCTTTAATTCATATTCCTCAAGTTCTCCTTCCATTCTGAGTTTGATAGACAATAGAGCTCTAGAGTCCAACTGAGGATTGATTTGATATGTTGATTGTTTAATTGTTTTACTTTCTGAGTTTTCTTGATTTATTGATTGCATGAGTAAGATGAGAGTTGGTTGATTGTTAGAGTCCATAGGGAGATTCGTGTCTTAACTAGGTTTCTTAGTTTTCTCTTCATTTGAGGACGAACGATCCCAAGGAGGAGATCATGTAACACCCCCTAATTCTTTTCACATAGTTTGAGTAGATGCACAGAGACAATTGAGAAACATTTCTAGAAGAGCAACCACGAGGACCATCTGCTGCCCGTAGAATGATCTACAACCCGTAAAAGAGGCTTCATAAAATCCCCAGGTGACTTGGTGAATTTTTCTAAGTCTAAGGCCCATGTATGAGACAAAATACGACCCCAAAATAATCCACAACCCGTAGATTAGGTATTTTGAGTTGGTATCCAAAAAATCAATTTTTCAGTATCTTTAGTTACGAGCTATCAGACGGCTCGTAGAAATAATTACGACCCGTAGAAGATGTCTCATGAATTTTATGACAAATTCCAGTAACTCAAACTTTTGGACCTCTTACCTACGAGAGGTCATCTTTGGCCCGTAAAAAGATCTATGGCCCGTAGACTTGGTGTCGTCAAACCTACTGATAGTTCCTAAGAAGGGTATTTTTGTCTATTATTATCCCTCTTTAATCCAATCATTGGATTTTTAGACTTAATTAAAGTCCTAAAGAAAAATCCTAATAATATTTTCACTGTTCAACCACGCTTAGGAATTGTTGAGAGCACCAGAGGAGGGAGAAAAATGAGGGTTTCAAATTCAAACATGAGGATTGACTGAAGTTTGATTGCTTCTTCAATTTCCAGTTATGTAAGGCTTAACGTGTGGAACTACATTCGTTCACATGTCCTTTCACCTACTTGAGTTGAAATTGAGAATAAAAGTTAAGATTTGAAAAAATTCTATTATACTAATACTGAATTTATTGTATTTATTATGAATTCTTATGATAATGTATGAGGTACTTGCTGCATTGCATAACTACTGATATGAAATTGAGATAGAATTCTATACTTGGTAGCATGAACCCTAAACTACATGACTTTTAAGAAATTATGACATGGATTGAGTTGAGGTTTGAGTGTGATTACCGAAGTTGAGTATCTTGAGTATAATTGAGCATGAGAAGCATGTTGCATTTTAATCACATGTATTGTTATGCATATTGCTTGCAATACATGATGAGTCTCATTGAGTGAGTCTGAATGACTGTCTGAGTCCGAGTAGAGTCTGATTGATTTCTTGATTAACTGAGTTGATGAAAAATTGAGATGAGATGAGCTGAGTTGAGGTAACCTAATGAGGTTTAGATTTGAGTTGATTGGTTGAGTATTATTAAGATTTGAGTTGATTGATGAGTTAAATATCTTTTTAGTCTTGGGAGGAGTATCGAGAACCAAGCTGGGAGCAAGTAAATAACTACTCTAACCCAAAAACTACGTTGCCAGTGTAGTATAATCGTGCAACACGTTCTAGCGGCTCTTGTCCCAAAAGATGGACATTTATTATGGATCCATCAGAGAGTTGATCGTCCTTTATCTTGGTAAGTTTAGGACGGGCATGGCTACGACATCGCCTTTAGTTTGTGCATCACCAAACTAAAGGTGATGGGATTGAATGTCAGTTAAGAGAAACTCCTAAGCAAACACTAATTGAGCATAATTTTTAAACTGAGTTAAATACTACCAAGTCTATTTTAAAAGCATGATTTATTTTAAACTTGCATATCTATTGAGTTAAGCATGAGTTATTAGAGTCGAGCTGAGTGAGTTGAGCTTTACTTTCTTGAGCTATTTTACATACCAGTATATTCTATGTGTTGATGTCCATTTGGACTTGTATTTTTCATGATGCAGATACATGTGATAAATAACTTCAGCCCGCACATCCTTGAGGTCCAGTTCATTGCATTCCAGAGTTGGTGAGGCCTTCTTGCTTTCCAGAAAACACTTTTTATTTTCTGATTTCGATTGAGTAGCTTATTTCTTTGATTTTGGTATCCATGGCCTGTCATGGTACTATCTAAATTGTTGATTAGAGGCTTCATAAACATTGAAGAGAGGATTTGTCGAGTATTGTTATTTCCAAACTTATTCTTTGGAAACTATGGTTTCGTTAAGTTACATCTATTCATATGATGTCTTTTTATTTGAATCTTTTCTTTTGTTGTTGAGCTCTTTTTTTCTAACATATAAAAGAATCTAAATGTGACGACGAGGCCAGGTGCTTCTCTTGAGAAATCAGCAATGGTTCTTCAAGTGCTAGCCACGCCAAGGGTACCCTCCTAGACCATAACAGTTGGTGCCTCAGTATTCAAATAATTACAAAAATAGTTAATAAAGAAAATGAAATTATAAACCTATCTAAGTTCACAGAATTTACTGTGTGTCCTTAAGGAATTTAATCCTGTTACTGTACATGCAGTTGTGGATTATTTCCTTTTAAAATAAAACAGATAACCTATTACAAAAATAGTGGTACCTCAAAATGTTGTAATTTCAGCGAACTCAAAGAATTAGCAATGGATTCATACGCAGACTCGAAGTTTATTTTTATAAGGTAATGTATGTCGAAGAAGAGAAAATTCAATGTCTGGAAAATGCAGAAAAGGGTCTCTATTTATAGCCAATGTTGAGCGCGAATTAACCTATTCAGAACATACATCTGTTCTGAATTGGCATGTCATCTATTAGGAAAGTAGATATTGTTATAAAAAAACTTTACGTGCAAAAAATTGAAAGTCTATTAAATTCGTTAATTCCCAAAAAAAATTATTGAATTAATAAATAATCCGCAAAATTAATATCAGAAATTTTTTTTTTGAGATTAATTATAAAAAATTTGTTCAAAAAATTTATCAATCACATCATTTGTCGAAGCCGAAAGCCAAGTCTAGCAACAATAACGACGATGTGAGGGGGTCCCCTCTACTTGATTCTATAAGGGTTAGAGGATGTGTTTCCTAATATAAGGACAACACTTTTCCAAATGACTCTTCATTTTTCCTTTACTTGGTTCCCCACATTTCTTTATTCTTTCAATCTTCATCTCAATTCACACTTCTACTTAAACCTAACAAATCTTCTTGTATTTCCTCCCATTCACTAGAATTACCCTACAACTCATAGCTATATATCACATAAAATTTAAGTCCTTAGACATTCTTTGTTCGAGAATGCAAATAAGGCAGCTAATACAAATTGTGAAAATTGGTGATATTATAATATTGAAAAAATGTCATCTAAGACTATGGTAAATCGAAAGGACGATATGAAATGTGAACTCTACGTTTATAGAATAAAACAAAAAATGTCTTGGTGAGAAGCTGGCTAATTGAAACGATTACAAGAGATTCATTGTTCTTTTATTTCTGAAACCTTCTTTCCTTCTTCGTTTTTATATCTTCTCTTCTTCCTTTGAATGATTTGTTATTAGTTTGAAGTAATTATAATGATGAACTCTTATGAATTTCAATTATCCATTTCAATATAATATGGGTTCATTACACATTCTCAACCTATTGCACAACTTATTTTAGCTTATGTGATTTTGCCACCAACAATATGCTACATTCTCTTACAATTAATCTTTTTAAAGTTATTATAATCTATGTTGTTCGAATTCTTCAAAAATATCGATAGGTATGTGTTAAATTTTTCAAAAAAAATATATTTTTAAAAGATCCAACACTGATGCGATAATATTTTTGAAGAGTCTAAGCAACTTAGGTTATTATAGCCTATAGGTATAGCCAATGCATCAATTTAATAGAAACTGTACGATGCTCATAAATCTATTGTAATGCTGAATAAAAATATTATAGACTAATACTTGCAGTATCAACTTCTTTCTTTTGGATGAACAACTGTAGTAATTTGATCTAAAATCGATTTAAGCAATATGTTTTTTATTTATTATCATTTATAATAATATTATGATAAATCTGCATTTGTATTAAAAAAGTGAATTATGCATGTAATATAAATGTATTATAAATGTTTCAAAAATATATTGTGCAAGTTTGGTAAGAAATTGACACAATGTCTGATAAATGTATTATCCATCAGTAAAACTTATATTATATACTCCCTTCATTTCAAAAATAATGGTCTACTTTCCTCGTTGATTTGTTCAAATAATGACCCTTTTTTTTTTGGGTACAATTTTTATTTCAATTTTTCACGTGATATATTTAAGACAACAAGATGAGAGAGCACTTTGGTACATTTTTCATAACTTTAATTTAGGACTACAACATTGAAAAATATTTTTTAATTTCTAAAATTTCATGCCAAATCAAAATAAGTCATTCCTTTTTAAACGGAGAGAATATATTTTATAAATAACTCTGTAACATGATTAAAATTGTATTATAAGTTTCTAGTGAAAAATGTTGTTATTGTTACAAATAACAAAACATTTTTTTAATACACCATATCTATGTAAATTTCGCAGAGAAAAGAGTCCCAAACCTAAATAAAAAGACTTTTGAGGTTCTACCATTTCCTAGAAATATTAAAGGATATTTTGACATATTACATATTTTAATTTAAACTCATAAGATTTTACTTTTTTTATTTTTTTTATTTTGTGTCAATTTAAATTAATTACACACTTAATGAAACGGGCTGAGTAAATAGTTACTTGCGCCTGCTCTTAATCAAACACGCGTTAGCTCACTAAGAAGTTTCAGTGAACAACTTAATTACCAGGCCACCATGATTTTTTGTGAGAAAACAACCTAAGTAAAGGCATATCTGAACGCGTCTCAAAATCCTATCTTTCAAGCAACATTTGCTTGAATGCAGTTGCAGAGCAAACATTTTTGTCAATGGCGTTCATATTTTTAGAACATGTGTGGATGATTTTTATATCAATGGTGTTCAACAATTGATATATATTAAAATATCTATATTTAACCTATATATTTGAAAAAGTTTTCCGACGAAAGGTGTTCATCTGACCACCGTTGGATGGATGTAGCTCCGTCCATGCTTGAAGAATCACAATCTAAAAAAACAACATTAACATGATCAATTACTCTTCATTCGAACTCAAGAACCGTAGTTAGGTTAGATTCTCCTTGATTGTTTTTTCATGTTTTAATTAGACATCGCTTTGGCCTCTTTACCTCTTTGGATGAATCTTAGTTATTGAAGAAAAATCTCTTTCGTTCTTTGATCGATCGTTGAAATGAACCTAGCGATTTTAAAGCGCAATTCTAATTTGTTAGTCTTACCATTTAGAGATATAGTAATTAAACTTCGAAATGTGTTAAAGTTCATCTTAGGTGGTGTGAAAAAGCCTTGGCCAAATTTGGTCCAGAGATATGTCCTTAACTTTTTATTCATGTGGTATTAAATTAAAAATATGTAAAATATATAAAAATATATTTTAATTTTATAACCTTAGACAAAAGAGAAGCAAAATTAGAATTAAAGAGTAATTATAAAAAAAATGAAAAAGAAAACTTCTTTTTCGAATAGACACTAATATAAATAAATTGAAATAGAGGGAAGGAAGTATAAGAAATTTTCTAATGCTCGTAAAATGAAAATTCAGAAATACTCTTATTGAATGTGTGTTATCTTCAAAACTAACAGAAATTAGAAATTAACTACACATAGGGGTGTGCATGGGGCGGCTCCATTTGATTTTATATATTATTGGTTTCGTTGCGTTAGTTTTTAATTTTTAAATATGTTAAACCAATAACAAATCAATAAAAATAATTGTTATCGGTTTTAAGTTTATCAATTTTAAGTCCTTAACAATTCAATTTTTGATTTATCCAATAAGAATGATTATGAGAATTTACATCAATAAAAATAGATAGAGTACGAAAACTATGTCTACAAACTTGCAAAAGATACAATTAGTTAATTACAAACTAAAATACTAAAATTGGTACTGTAAAGATTAAAATAGGTAAAAAAGGGCTATAGTGTCTTATTACTGTTAAATTACTAATCCCTCTATTCCATATTAATTGAATTTGTGGGATAATGCACACATATTAAGAAAAGCATTCAAAGATAAATTTTACACCATACTTTCCGCTATTGCCTTTATGAAATCACAAATATGTAGTGTAATTTATATCCTAGAAAATATAAAACTTCAATAAATGAAAGGGTAAATATGAAAGAAATTTCAAACATTCTTCTTGAACTTTGAACAATTCAACTATTTTGAACATTGAAAAAAACCTCAAAAATTTAATTATTTTGAGACGGAGGGAGTAATATTTAATATTTACGAGGGGGTAAAATAGTAAATTATTATAATTTTACTAGATAATTCGTTTATCCAATAACTAAATAGTAAAAATCGATATCAAACCGATAACCCAACAATCCTTTTTTAAAAAACCATTAAAAATTCGATAACCTAATAACCCAATAAAAATAAACCAATAACGTTTTCATCGATTCGATTTATCTATCAATTCGAGTTTTGCACACCCCTACACACCACTAATACCAAAACTGCCTGAGTAAATATGAGTTGATGTATAGAAAAAATAAAAATATAGAATATAACATATGAGAAGCAATTTGTCACTTCTACGTACCATTAAATAATACTCCATTTATTTACGGCGTGTACAAAGTGTGACATTCAGATATATCAAGTTGAAACATTAAGATATAGCTCTCTTCCTTCTCCACCTCAATTCTTTATTCAAAATCTTATACCACATATATGACTCTTATAGTAACATTTATCCCAGCAAGTACATTCACACTTTACCACATGTCTCTCTTTCCCTAGGATATTGGAACAACATCATGCTGCTGGCGCTATTTTTGATGCATCATCGTCATCATCGTCATCATCGCCTTCACATCCTTTGTATATACATATAATCGATCCCAACTTAGCTTCCATTGCCAAAAACATATTGGGGCAACAAAGTGATACCTTCTTATCGCTGCAACTCATTATGATAACAACCACTATTGGAAGTGAAGGGGTTTCCTGGGTTTCCTGAACTTACCCTAGCTTGTAAATATGAGCCTCTAAACGTTCAAGCTAAGTCAAGTTTTGTTGAAAGAAATATGGTCGAATTCTTCTATTTATAGTTTGGAAACTAATGCTATTTGTGAGACATCTCTTCATTTCCACCACTTGTTTGAGTATTTCTTGCATATTTGCTTTTATTGAGACGTGTAATAATCTCAGACTTGATTTTCGAATCAGAAGAGATTCGTATTTTTTTGGGAGGGAATTTGGTTGCTACAAGTGGAATCTAGAGAAGTCATCCAAACCCTCTTTACAAAAAGATTTCTTTTATGTATGTGTAAATAATATTTACTTTTTTAAAAAATTAAACCGTATGTAGATATACAACAAGCTAACATCGGTTAAAGTTAATGCAGAATAAATATAAATATAGGACACTAACCAAATTACACCCACAAATAAAATAAATTACAGTTAAAAAAAAATAATAAAATTGAATAAAAATTTATTTAGGCTGAAACGCAGATATATCGCTCTCTTTAAGGACTTTGAAGCCCACTGTGGCATGATTTATACCTATCCAGCAGTAATACTCTTGACTTGTCCCTTCCAGGATACAAGAGTCCAACAATGTTGTATTAATCAAACAACTCCGAATTAGTTGAAGAGTCCAAAACTTCACACAAACTTCTTTCAACATACAAGTTATTCTCTTTTATATAGTGAATATAGTTGAAGACTTGGAATATTTTGTCTCAACTCTTTCTTTCACTATTTCACACTTCACTACATATGTACACTGCAATATCTTATCCACACTTCACACATTTTTCCCACCATATTCCATCATTCACAAAGGAAGAAACATCATTATCTATAGGTGAGAATTCATTCTTATCTTGAATAGGATTAATGTGAATAGTAATGTAGGTAAATGAATAAAGACATTATGCCTTAGAGGTTGCAAGAGTTACAAGACATAATGGGGTAGATCATGACTTAGTGGTTATATGAGTTACAAGGAATAATAAGGTAGAATAATGGACAAATAAAGAGTTAGGGGTTATAGGAGTTACATAGAAACTTTAACTCATAATACAAATTAATATTATTATTTTAATTTTAAAATGTATTTTGCAGCAGTATCAAACCCAAACTCACTTGAAATACAGGGACAAATTGTGATAATAGATCAACAGTAATCACATTAAAAATAAGTAACCATGAATTGTAAAATGAACATATGTATAATTGATGTGTATAAGTGATGAAAAGGGGAAAACAAAGTGGGAGACAGAAAAGATAATAAGCCATACATTCTTGCGAAGGGCTTATGCATTTAATATAAGGATGAGGAGAACTCATGCAAACTTGCCACTTTACACATACTACGCGTGCTTTTCTCATTGCAGCACGTTATTTTATCCCATTGTCTTGTGCACTACTTGTCATGATTTTCCAACTTGGAATAAATTCTATTAAATTTAATTTAGATAGTATTAATAATTATAAAAGTTTAACAATAAAGAAATGAATATAGAACAACGAATTAAAGAGGATCCTGAATTTAATTTGGATTGACTATTCTTGGTGAGGTTTTGGGATTGTTACAAGAGTGATGAATGTACCAAGTTAATTTAATTAAGATCCTCATCAAGTTAAAACTATTACACAGTTTTTCAGAACATAATTTCTATATAGAATAAAAGTAGTGTTCTGTTGCAACCATTCACAATAAGACCCTTGACACTACTTTGTATATATTTGCATTTTCAATAGCATTAGGGGTTTGTATCCATTACTAACCGGTAAAGCTATCCCCAATTTATTTAAGTATTGGTGTGATATATTAGAAAATTGCTATAATATACAAAATGGGGCATAATATTACAGGTCATGTCAACATGGTAAAATATTTATATTATAGGTATTATATTTGCAAAATTGGTATATTTTATGCTTTATTATTAAGATTTTTTTGTATAGTTATTTAGTTTTTTTTTTGTTTTAAAAAGTGATGGATGAGGGGTAGAAAAGTACACTTTTTGGTCTTCCAAAGTATTATAATGATGATACATCTGACTTGGACAAGACAAGATAACACTTCTTTTTCCTTTCACTATGTCAGCTATTTCAAATTTTGTTTAAAAAGTTGATTTTTATTTTTGCTTGACATCCAAATGCAAGAAAACCATCCATATTTCTCTCTCAACTGTTTCTCTTTCTTTTTCATCCATGGCCCTTTTTTTTGCTTGTTGTCTTTTTTGTTAAACGCAATTGATATAGGTGCACTAGAGTTTCTTTAGTTGTTATATTGAGGGTTACATTAGTGTTTTTGTCACGTCCCAACCTAGGGCCGTGACCCGTGCCCGATAGGGACGCTTAGACACATACTAACCTTAAATTCCCAATTTAACCGACCTGGGAACCTGCCGGAAATTCGGCAGAGTTTCCTTTGTTTTATTAACTAACCTCACCTGCAAAAAAAAATTCAGCAGCATCCCAGACAACAATACAGATATATATCTATTTATACATATACATAAATGCTGGCTGACGAGGTCTCCACTGCGGTCCTGCCGCCTAACAATCATGTCATTCATAAAATAATGCGGTCTCGCTACCTGATCAGGTGTCAAAAACATACAATAGACCATGTACTCAAGTATCTCTCACATACCCACTACCCACTAGTATCCACAGACCTTTATACAAAGATGTCAAGCAGTACGTGTATATATACATGACCCAATTACAAAACATGTGAACATGAGAGGCTACCAATAGCTGGCTCCTGAAGCA
>JAABOM020056775.1:0-15278 GCA_011800125.2 Solanum clarkiae | reverse complement strand
CTGATCAATTAATTTGAGTTAGGTAAAATACTGGAATTAGGATAAAATAAATTTCTCTTCAAATTGGAAAAATAAAAATAAATAACTATTATAATATCTTCCCATGATTATATTTGTATCAAAAAGAAAGTACTACAAATATAGATATAAAAATTTAAAACCACTTAATCCTTAAATTCAAAATTTAATCAATATTAATAATATTTATTGGATATTAATTTGTCTTATTGTATAAGGGGCAGCTAGGTGACAAGCGGGCAACTCTCCATTGACGTGCCTTCGTGAACTGTATGCTTCCTCCTATATATTACATGGGACGAATAAAAATATTTCGTGGACTTTTTAATTTATTTTTCGAAGATCACTATTTGTTTCAACTATGATTTTGTAATATTACCGCTAATAAATATTTTTTTTCCAGTTATGTTGCTTCAATGATGATTTCACTATATTACCCCAATTAATTATTATATTTACTGAATATTAATTTTACACTTAATAAGAAAATTTAATAGCGTTTAATTATATTATTAAAAAAATAAATTTGTGAATAACTATTAGGCCCGTGCATGGCACAGAATTTTTGTAACTAGTATTGTAAATAAAAGCTACACATAAATATAGAGAAATTGTAATTTTTTTGGTCCCTTTGAGCAGGTGCATTTGTAGATAATGATGCATAATTAAAAGATTTTTTTTGGAAAAAGGACCTATAATGGGAAAGTAATCACGAAAAATAATTTCAATATTATGTGAAATAAAAATAATACTAATTTCAATATAAAATCATATAGAATTCAATAGAAGAAGAATTATCTCAATCGAAATTCAAATACTAGACTTTGACTCAACTCAATATAATATTAAAATGAAATTTAGACGTTATGTGTGCAGATGAACTCAATCAAATGTTATGATATTCTTACATACCTGAAAAGATTGAAACTTGACTTGGAATTAAAATATCTCGGTAGAAGGGCTTGAACTCTAGCTTTTCTTCTCTCGTATTGACTCTCACAGTATTCTAATTAAGTGATTATGAAGGTATAAATATCATTGACTATTTATATGGTTCTTATTTTATTCCCAAAACATCCAAGATTTAATTAGGAAATGATTTTAAAAAAAGATGTGAATAGTCCTCATTAAAACTGGCAACAAAAACTATAAAACCCCATCTATGGATCATGGTCCTATCTACCACTCGTAGACTGGCTTTCATAGGTTGCTAATGAAAAACAGGCTTGGGTCTATAATCAACCCTCTACGGATGGTAAACTCATGAACGAATTTTACAAACCTTTCGTGGAACCTTGTGCACATTCCAATAGCTACTGGATGTGAACCTGACTGTACAACTTGTACTAAGGGGATTCGTAGACATGATCTTTAGAATTCAAATTCTTCCAAGTATACAAGGGAACTACGAGACGCACATTACGGACCGTAGGAACTATTATGATTCGTTGATATCACTCGTGGAAGCCAGACATTTTAACCCTTATCAAGATCTTATCTACGGACATCACCTACAATCCATAAAAGTATCTATGAGCCATAGAGTGGATTCATAGATCGAATCCAAAAGTCAGAATTTTTACTAAGTGTTATATAGAACCACGAGGATCATCTACAGATCATAGAACTTTCTACGAATCATAAAAGTTCCTTCATAGTCACTGGCAGTGACATATTCTCAGATTCTTTTTTGGGATTTTGAACTTTCTAGGTTAGGATATTTTAGGGGTGTTACAATCGGTCCTTTATAATTATGATCACATTTTAAGAGATTAAAATCATCATTTTTTTATAAGAACTATCATGTCAAATGATTAGGAACATATTGGATTGGAAAGTATATCTAAATCCATGAGGAACTATTTGGTAAGATGTATTAAAAAATCAATATATATATATATATATATTAGTCATAGTATTGTCTAATCCTTTGTTCAATAGGATATTCTGCGCATCTTATTTAGTATT
This sequence comes from Solanum clarkiae, assembly GCA_011800125.2. Taxonomy (NCBI): domain Eukaryota; kingdom Viridiplantae; phylum Streptophyta; class Magnoliopsida; order Solanales; family Solanaceae; genus Solanum; species Solanum clarkiae. Next base: position 13,292 of record JAABOM020056775.1, on the reverse strand, counting down.
ATAGGGTGATAAACTAAATACATTGCAAACCATTGTATGGTTACTAATCCGTGAATAAGCATGGCGATAAAAATAAAATTATTGTTAATACACCCAATCAAACTGTGGATAAGAAATTATCTCTATATAACTAATGTCAATAAAATTAATTCCAACATTACTAATATATCCTATTAAATACCACTCGTATATAATTATAATTTAACTCTTCATTCAATTGGAAGGTACAACATCAAGGTGTCTACATATAAGAGAACTGTGAACCAAAATAAGCCACAAATACACTAAAGTTACACAAATAGGTCATGAATCTAAAACTGAACAAAAATAGGCTTAATGTAAAAGAAAAAAAATTATATTTTCAATATTTTTTGTGACGCGCCGTTAAAGGGGAGCCATTTACACATTATAAAGTGTAAGAAAAAATTACGCTTTGTAATTTGTAAAATCTTTTTACACTTTGTCTTTTACACTTTGTTTAAAGAATATTTTACAAACTTTACTAAAAATCTTTTTCTTCTTCTTCGATAACCTAAACGGTCCCATATGGCCCTACTTCTCTTACCAAAATCTATATTATACTTCTTTTTTGACCTGAATTAGTTTCATATCCGACCCTAAAAAAATTTTACACTTACAAAGTGTAAGTTTTTACACTTTATGATGCATAAATAGTGTGTTTGGTATGGAGAAAAATATTTTCCTGAAAAATAAGTTCATTTTTAACTCACTTTTCATGTTTGGTTGGTGAGTAGAAAATATTTTTCGGAAAATATCTATTATTGTTTGATTAATATATAAAAATATTTTTTAGAAAAAAACTTTTATTTTTAGCAACAAAGTAGAAAAAAATTGTAGGAAAATAATTTCTGATATAAAAATATTTTCATAATTTCAAAAATTTTAAAAATAAATATTTAAATTCTTTTTTGGGGGGTGGGAGTGGGAAGTTGGGGGGTAGAGTGGAGCAAAAAATTAAAATTTTTAAAATTTGAATTTATTTTAAAAATAAATTTTTAACTTTTTTTTGTATTGGTTGGAGGGGGGTTGCTATCACGCCTCGGGAGGGTACCCTAGACGTAACCGACACCCAGAGACTATTACTAGTCCCCAAGCGAACCACTTGGCCTCATCACATCCATTCAATCATATAATCTACTATCAGCGGAAGACATCAAGGGATATATGGGCACATCATCATCAGTGCTTAAGTGTGTGTGTGTGTGTGTGTGTGTGTGTGTGTATATATATATATATAATTAAAAGAGGCTATTAGGAAGAACTAGCTCACAGTCTTACATTAATAATCGACTTTAATCTATGAAGCCTCTATCACTGCCAAGTGGTGTCAATGACAAAGCCATGTCTACCTCAATCAAAATAAAGTCAGTCACCCTAACACTAAGGCAAGATGAAAATAAACATAAGAGATTCCTCCGAAGTAAGGGAGGTTCACCAAATCAGCTGAACATCTCCAACCCACAACGGTGCGCCTGTGTCACGACCCAAGCCTAGGGCCTAGACGAGACCAGCGAATGGGGAACCCGAAGGAACCCCAAACAATCCTCATAGCATATCATTACACATCCTTGGTCGCGGAACAATTAAATGACATTTGAAGAATAGAAATAAGGGGAAAACAGGGTTAAGGGAGGACTTGTCATAACATAGAGTCAAGAGATAATAGAATCAACTCATGGCATAAATACATAGCTCTGTCCAACAACACATCTACTACATAGATAATGGCGGGGACCAAGACATACAACCAGGCTCACCCTTATAGTCATAGGTAAATGATAACGTAAAGAGAATCTTAATACATAGTTAATAGCAACATAGACTAAGATCCTCAAAATGGAGGACTCACCAACAAGCTTGGAATAGCACCGCCTAACCACGTGGAGGAGGAGGATCAACTCGGGCACCAGTTCCCACATGGTGACATCATGTAGGCAAGAGTATGTGTTAGTACGTTTGAATGTACTAAGTATGTGGGATGCAATGCAACAAGGAATAGGCATCATAACCAAAATGCGTATCAATAGACAATAGGCATAATATAGTAATATGACATGTATGATCAATGTTACAGTAAAACATGCTTGAGTAAATCATGCTTGTATAAAATATCATATGTAAAGAAGAGACCAAACTATCTTTCTAACCTTGGTTGGTTGATGATGGTCATATCCCAATCATCCTAGGTGGTGAGCTATAAACCCCTCACATGATTGATGTGGTTACACCCCAATTATCCTAGGTGGCAAGGTATAAACCCCTCACATGGTTGATAAGTACAAACTCTCGACTCGGTAAATGATGGTCACACCCTAATCATCATAGGTGGTGAAGTATAAATCCCTCACATGGTTACCCGGGCTCTTATATTCTCGAATTGAGCATAGTTTAGTGCAACACTTTATATATGATTCATCATAGGCTCTAATGCAACACCTCATATAGGAATAATCATGTACATAAGCTCATTTCATCATCATAACATTATTCATATCATATCTCATGCTTTGGACCTTCAATTTCTCAAGAAAGCATGCCCGGACGATTTATCAAACACCTTGGGAGTGTGTAATAGGGGTAAAAGAGCATGCAATTTAGAGATAATATCATGCAGAAAATTCAGTGGTAAATCCTTTGATTAATACCTTGAAACACACCAAGACATTCATATCAAAACCCCTCATCAATTCCAATATTAGATCCAAGATTTGAAGCTCAAAACATACTAAAACAACTATAATTTCATGAACTAAAGTCATTGTGCAGTAAATTTCTAATACAAGACTCACATGTAAAATCAACTTTAAATAATACAATATTAATCAAAAGTGGGTTTGGGCATCATGAGTTGAAGGACCCAATGGTTCAACACCACATACCTTAGGTCTAGAGTTGCTTGGAATTGAGATTGGGAATAATAGAGGCTTAGAAATGATCTTGGAATCCAATCTTGTTCTTAGGTTTCCTTGAAATTGAATTGGAGCTTAATGGAGACTCATGAGAAGATTTGAGAGTGTGATTGAGATGCGAGTAATGAAATTAGGTCCTTAAGATTAGAGTTTAGGTCTTCTAGAAAGGTTAAAATAGCCTAAAAAGTCAAAAAGGGTCATTAGGATAATTAGCATTTATGAAAATATCATTAGTGAACGGATGAAAAAAATGGCAAAGTGTCATCTCACTGGATACTTCACTGGCCATGTGTCAATCCACGGGTCATGTGGAGTGCCCGTGTGAAGTGCCTTAGTGAAAAAAATGGAAGTTGGGAAACTTGAAAAAATTGACGTCTCGTCACCTTGACGGCCACTTTCACGGACCGTGTAGTGTACACGGACCATGTACTGGTCCGTTCCACCTCATTTAGACATGAAAATATTTTTGGCCACGACACGCCCAGGTGACACGACCCGTACCCTTTCACATGAGCCGTACAAGACCACATTGCCCGTATGGGTGCTCGTGGGGCTTCACTGCACGGGAGGGTCTCACAAAAATGATCATTACTCCTTCATCCGATGTCAGAATGAGGTGAAACAAAGTGCGTTGTGAAGCTAACTCAGAGGGATTTCATTTTATGTATCGCGGGCCATCCGATTCTAAATATGATAAGTGTTATGCTAGTTTAAAATTGACTCTTATATAAAACATCACCCAAAACTCAACTTGGAGGTAAGTCTTGAACTTGTTTAGGTACTAGAAGTCTCCCATGAATCTAGTACACCTCCAAACTAACCAAGTGAGGCTTGAAACATGGATATACAAGAGCATAAACTTACGAGGTATCACAATATCTCCCCCTTGGGAACATTCGTCCCTGAATGTAAAAGAAATGTACACAAGGAGGGTAGCCATGAAGATTTTTAGCCTAATATGGATGCAACAAATGTATCTAAACATGATTTTCAAAGGTCTCAACATGAACATCAAAATTTACCATAAAACCTTGCCCATATAAACATGAATGCATGCAATGGCTTAAGGCCAGAAATTAAGACTTGAAATCGCATAGGAGACTTAGAATTAGTACCTTAGGCTTGAGTGGAGTGGAAAAGATAAGGGTATCATTTTTGCATATCCGCTTCAGCCTCCCATTTAGTGCTTTCGACTTGTTGGTTCCTCCAAAGGACCTTAACGGATGTCACCTCCTTATTCCTCAATCTCTTCACTTGCCTATTTAGAATCTAGACCCGGACCTCCTCATAAGTCAAGTTATCCTCACTAATACCCACCACCTCAAGAGGCACAACGACATTAGGGTCACCCACACATTTCCTCAACATAGAGATATGGAACATCGGATGAACAAAGTTCATTTCACTTGGCAACTTTAACTCATAAGCTACCTTGCCAACCCTCTTCTATACCTCATAAGGAGCAACGTATGTTGGACTCAATTTCCCCTTTTTACCGAAATGGACCACACCTTTCATTGGAGAAACCTTCAAATAAACTCAATCGCCCACTTTGAATTCAAGGTCTGTTATTCTCACATCGACATAAGATTTTTGACGACTTTAGGTCATTCTTAACCTTTCCCTAATTATCCTAACCTTCTCAAGAGCATCCATAACTAGATCCGATCCCAATAAGGCCACCTCTCCAACCTCAACCAACCGACCGATGATCTACATCGCCTCCCATAAAGAGCCTCAAAAGGGGCCATACCGATGCTAGAGTGATAGCTATTGTTGTATGCGAATTCAATCAAAGGAAGATGGTCATCCCAACTACTTCTCAACTCCAATACACATTCCCTAAGCATATCTTCAAGGGTTTAAATGGTTCTTTTGGCTTGGCCATCCGTTTGGGGATGAAAGGTCGTACTAAGGTGAACTTTTATACCAAGACCCCTTTGAAAGGACCTCTAGAAATGTGAAGTGAATTGTGCACCCCGATCCGATATGATGGATAAAGGAACCCTATGTAATCTCACTAACTCATGGATGTATAACCTTGCATACTCTTCCACCCATATGTGGTCTTAAATGGTAGAAAATGAGTTGATTTCGTCATCCTATCAACCACCACCTATATGGAATCAAAACCTTTTCTGGTCTTGGGCAATCCAACCACAAAATCCATATTAATACTCTCCCACTTACAAGTAGGAATCTCTATATCTTAGGTTAGGCCACCCGACTTTTGATATTTGACTTTGACTTATTGACAACTATGACAACCGAAAATGAATTTGGCAATGTTCCCCTTCATGCCTCCCCACCAATATGATCCCTCAAGTCTTTATACATTTTGGTGGAACCAGGGTGGATCGAATAAGAGGAATTATGGGCTTCATCAAGAATTCTCTCCCTCAAACCATCAACACAAGACACGCATAACCTACCTTGGTATCTAAGGGCCCCATCTTCCCCTTGGTAGAAAACTTCTATCTTGCGCTCTTTCACCAAAGACTTCAACTCAAGCAAGGAGGAGTCTAGATCTTCTTTTGCTATTACCTCATCAACCAATAAAGATTTGGAACCATCAACCACAACAACACCACTACCCACATCTTCTAACCTCACCCCCAACCTAGCTAATCTATGCACCTCCCTAGCCATCTCCCTATCACCACTATCCACATGAGCTAGCTACCCATAAACACCCGACTCAATGCATCCGCCACAATATTTGCCTTACCCGGGTGGTAAGACACACTCATGTCTTAGACCTTAAGAAGTTCTGGCCACCTTCTTTGCCTCAAGTTGAGATCTTTCTGAATGAAGACATATTAGAGTCTCTTATGATCGGTGAAGAGATCAACATGCACCCCATACAAATAATGACGCCAAATCTTTAATGCAAACACCACAGCGGCCAATTCAAGATCATGGGTAGGGTAGTTCTTTCCATGCACTTTGAGTTGCCTGGAGGCATAGGCTATGACCTTACCATTTTGCATAAGCACACAACCCAAACCAACCCTAGATGCATCACAATACATGACAAAACCCTCAAGCCCATCCGGTAGTGATAATATAGGAGCGGACACAAGTCTATCTTTCAATGTTTGGAAGCTTTCCTCACATTCATCGGTCCACAAAAAACTTAACCTTCTTTTAAGTCAATTTTGTCATAGGGGAAGCAATGGAGGAGAACCCATCCACAATTCTTCTATAGTAACCCGCAAGGCCCAAGAAGCTCCTAATATTCGATGGGATCAATGATCTAGACCAATTACTAATCACATCGGTTTTCTTAGGATCCACTTTTATACCATCTTCTGACACCACATGACCAAAGAATGCAACCTTCTTTAACCAAAATTCACACTTTTCATATTTAGCATACAATTTCTCTTCCCGTAATCTTTACAACATAACCCTCAAATTCCCATATGCTCCTCCCTACTATGTGAATAGATCAAAATATCATCAATGAAGACCACAACAAAGGAATCAAGGTAGGGTTTGAAGACCCTATTCATTAAGTCCATGAAGATGGTCGGTGCATTAGTTAACCCAAAAGACATCACCACGAATTCATAATGCTCATATCTAGTCCGGAAGGCCGTCTTGGGAATATCACACTCCCTCACCTTCACTTGGTGATACCCGGACCAAAGATCAATCTTAGAGAAAAAGCTAGCCCCTTGCAATTGGTCAAACAAGTCATCAATCCTTGGAAGAGGATATCTATTCTCTATAGTGACCTTACTGAGTTGCCGGTAGTCAATACACATTCTAAGTGACCCATCTTTCTTCTTTATGAACAACACTAGTGCATCCCAAAGTAATTGGCTAGGCCTAACAAATACCTTCTCCAACAAATCTTTCAGTTGCTCTTTTAACTCCTTCAACTCCGCCAGTGCTATGCGATAAGGGGGAATGGAGATAGGTTGACTGTCAGGAATGAGATCTATGCCAAAATCTATCTTCCTTTTGGGAGGGACACCGGGAAGGTCATTTGAGAAGATATCAAGAAACTCATTTACAATCGAAACCGACTCTATGGAAGGGACTTTAGACTCCACATCTTTGACTCTCACAAAATGATACATACACCCCTTGGAAATCAACCTATGGGCTTTAATGCATGAAATGAATCTACTTTTTACCACCATGTCGTGACTTTCCCACTCAAGGACGAGTTCATTTGGGAAGTGAAACTTGACCCTACGGGTTCTAAAATCAATAGAAGCATAGTATGCATGCAACCAATCCATCCCAAGAATAACATCAAAATCAACCATATCTAATTCAACAAGATCACAAGGTAAGATTTTATGCAAGATACAGACTGGACAATTTCTATACTCTTTCCTAGCAATAATTGATGTACTTATAGGAGTATACACATCATAAGACTCATGCAACAACTCTGACTCAACATGAAACTTTCTAGCAACCAAGGGGGTAATAAAGGTAAGGGTGGCACCGGGATTAATCAAAGCATATACATCAAGATCAAAGATTTTCAACATACCGACAATGTCAGGAACCTCATCAACCCCTTGTCTCCCATGTAGAGCATAAAATTGGTTGTGCCTTAAGGCACCACCTTGAGGGTCACCTCTACCCAATGGAACTGCATTTGTACCCCAGCCCTTACCTTGAGGGCCACCTCGGCCCTTAACAGGGCTTCTTGGATAATCTACCTTCTTGTGACCAAGCTCCCACATTCAAAGCATGCATTTGAACCCTTCAAACATGGACCTCCATGCTTCATTCCACATTTAGGACATACCTCTATAGGAGCCACTCCACCCACACCTTAAGTCCTAGGGAAGTCATTGGTGAATCCCCTATTATTAGTATGGGAAAACCCTTGGCCTTGGTAAAATCTAGCACCCCTTTGGAACTTAGATGCAAATCGAGCCCACTTGGCCTCATGGCTCATCCTCTTTCTCCATTTCTCTTCTTCCATTTGCTCGACATAGGTCATCAACTGAGGCAAGTTCATATCACTAATAAGCAAAGCAGACCATCATTCTTCACTTACCAAGTTGAAAACTCCCATAACAAACTTATTCATCCTTGACCTAGGAGTGGCCACCAAGTAAGGAGCATACTTTAAAAGTTGATTAAATTTGATCATAGGCTCTAATGCAATACCTCATGTAGGAATAATCATGTACATAAACTCATTTCATCATCATAACATCATTCATATCATATCTCATACTTTAGACCTTCAATTTCTCAAGAAAGCATGACCGGACGATTCATCAAACACCCCAGGGGTGTGTAATTGAGGTAAAAGAGCATGCAATTTAGAGATAAAATCATGTAGAAAAATCAGTGGTAAATTCTTTAATTAATACCTTGCAACACCCCTAACACATTCATATCAAAATCCCTTATTAATTCCAATATTAGATCCAAGATTTGAAGCTCAAAACATGCTAAAACAACCATAATTTCATGAACTAAAGTAATTGTGTAGTAAATTTCTCAATATACAGGACTCATATATAAAATCAACTTTAAATCATATAATATTAATCAAAAGAGGATTTAGGCACCATGAGTGGAAGGACCCAATGGTTCAACACCACATACTTTAGGTTTAGAGTTGCTTGGAATTGAGATTGGGAAGAATAGAGGCATGGAAATGATCTTGGAATCCAATCTTGTTCTTGGGTTTCCTTGAAATTGAATTGGAGCTTGATGGAGAATCTTGAGAAGATTTGAGAGTGTGATTGAGATGAGAGTAATGAAATTGGGTCCTTAAGATTAGAGTTTAGGTTTTCTAGGAAAGTTAAAATAGCCTAAAAGGTCAAAAGGTTAATTAGGATAAGTAGCATTTATGAAAATACCATTAGTGAACGGATGGAAAAAATGGCAAAGTGTCATCTCACTGGAGACTTCACGGGTCGTACGGCAATCCATGAGTCGTGTGGAGTGCCTGTGTGAAGTGCCTTAGTGAAAAAAATGGAAGTTGGAAAACTTGGAAAAATTGACATCTCGTCACTTTGACGGCCACTTTCATGGATCGTGTAGTGTTACACGGACCGTGTACTGGTTCGTCCCACCTTACTTAGACAATAAAATGTTGTTGGCCACCACATGCCCAGGTGACACGGCTCGTACCCCTTCACACGAGCCGTACAAGACCACACTGCCTGTATGGGTGTCCGTGGGGCTTCACTGCACGGGAGAGTCTCACGAAAACGGTCATAACTCCTTCATACGACGTCGGAATGAGGTTAAACAAAGTGCATTGCGAAGATAACTTAGAGGGATTTCATTTGACATGTCATGGGACACCCAATTTCAAATATACTAAGAGTTATGCTAGTTTAAAGTTGACCCTTATATGAAACAACACCCAAAACTCAACTTGGAGGTAAGTCTTGAACTCGTTTAGGTACTAGGAGTCTCCTATAAATCTAGTACACCCCCAACCTAACCAAATGAGACTTGAAACATGGATACACAAGAATATAAAGTTACGGGGTGTCACAGCCTATTGACGATCTCCAAATCATGTATCTACATCATGAAACGATGCAGTCCCAGAGGGGGATGTCAGTACGTAGAATGTACTGGTATGTAAAAAAGATGAGTGAAATCAGAAACATGTTGAATAGTATAACAATAACAATCAACTCAATATAGAAATCAGTCAACATGCCAAATTTTTATCTAAAGAAAGAATAAAGAACAGACAAATGACCCATCACATTCATCACCTTATACCATTTCGCTGACATCAGAGTATTATCAAGAGGGGATCCTATATGAGAGTTTCTATAACCGACAATCACCCCCTATGAGCCAAAAGTGATATAACGAAGAGATGTCGTTGCCACATTCGTCCAATACCTTACTGGGGTAAAGGACGAGACTGTCAGGGATCCCAAAGAAGTTTGTCAAGTCCTCTGCGGGACAAAGGAAACATCCATTTTCACTGTCCAATCCTCTCCTACGCTGTCCACGTAGTTAATGAGTCCGAGTGGGACTCACTCTTACCCATTTTGGTGCTAATACTCCTCCCAAGACTCAAGAAAGCTCATAGTCTGTCAAGGTTGGACTGTTACGCAGCCAACCCCCCTCCCCTTAAGTGGGCTCATCATCTCATCTATCATTCCATCAACTCAAAGAATAGAATTGTTCTTCAAGCTAAGGTTCAATCCTTGTTTAACCCAAAAAGCACTAATTCTATCTACTTTAGTCATCAATACACTCATCTCAGGACTTGAAAACTATCATTAGGGGACAATTGGATAGACAATCATTAGAGATTATTTATGGGGACTTAAGAGACTATTAAGTTCTACCAACTCATCATCATTCTCACATCTCAATCTCAATCACAATCACAATCTCAATCACATTCCCAATCAAGGCTCTAGGCTCAATCCTATCTTCATTCATGCAAATTTTTGATAAAATAATAAGCAGGATTTGTGCAATATCTCATGAAAATATTCAATTCAATACAACAAGTTTATGATGATCATCAACGTATGAAAATACATGTAAATAATATAATTTTCAAGAAAATATTCAAGAAATCATGCATCTAGACTCAAGAACCTTCAATTTACTATCTAGACCACCTATAGAGCAAATGAGAGAACAATCTTATGTTTTCGTTTAACCTTACATACCTGGGGTTTGAAGAATCCTTAATTTTCCTGCACGAATTGGCCCTGGACTCGAAACCCTCCTCTCTTCTTCTTCTACTTCTCTTAGAATGTAGTTTAGACCTAAGAAAAAATGGGGTTATAAAACTCTTTTGAATGTATATAGGCTTAAATACTCGTTTTGGGACTTCAGAATATATTAGGAAGGAAGAAAATACCCTTCCAGAAGTCAAAAGAAAAATTTCAGTTTATTTGGACACTGATGTGCGATGCGCACCAGTTGATTTTTGTGATTTTTTGCGAAATCAGTTCTGTCAAAATTTCGGAGAAAGAAACCAAGTATGGTTCCGCGTCCCAGGCGCGTCGCGGCCTGGACGCGAAAACCTCACTGTTTTGGCTTTCTTTAGGAAAAATAATTCGCGTTTTTTCACATTAAAGTCGAGTCAAGATCATTTTCCGCTCTCATCGCAAATTCAATTTCAGATTTCCCATCGGAGCTTTGGAAAATGCTTTACGCACACGATACATTCTAGGGATGTTTCAGTAAATTTTCACGAGGTGTTACAGTTGCCGAGGGGAGGGATTGAAGTAAAAAATTGAAATCTTCCATATTTCAAATTTTTTTGAAAATAAATTTTTAATTTTTTTGTATGGGGTGGCGGTCGCCCTTATCAACATGGTGGCGAAGTTCAAATCCCTCATATGGTTGATGATAATCACACCTTATCAACATGGTGGCAAAGTATAAACCCCTCTTATGGTTGAGGAGTACAAATCCTCAACATGGTTACCAGGGCTCTTACTCCCCCGGGTCGGGTATGGTCTAATGCAACACTTTATATAGAGTATATCATATACATAAGCTCATTTCATCATCATAACGTCAATCATATCATATCTCATGCTTTGGACCTTCAACTCCTTAAGAAATCATAGCCGGACATTTTATTAAACACTTGGCGGGTGTGTAATAGAGGTACAAGACAATGAAATTTAGAGATGAATTCATTCAAGAAAATCCATGGTAAAACCATAGATCAACACTTTGCAACACCCTCAAGCAATATACACCAAAACCCCTTATCATATCTTATAATAGATTCAAGATTTATAGCCCAAAATATAGTAAAATAATCACAACTTTACATAGCTTTAACATAGTTCATAGACATGTTCATACAAGTTAACCCATTTGTAAAATCAACTTTAAATCATGCAAATTGAGTAAAAAGAGGATTAGGGCACCATGGGTGGAAAATCCAATAGCTAAAACCTATATACCTTGACTTTGGAGAGTTTCTTGAAGAAGATTTGAAATGAAGGCTTGAAGCTCAAATGAAATCCTTAGATCCCGTTGAGTTTTTGGAATCTTGAATCTTGAGGAGGACCTGGGGGGCTTGGTTTCCTTAAATTCCAGCAAGACTTCTTGAAAACCTTAAGAATGGATGGAGAATTTGATGAAGATTAGAGAGGAATTTGAGAGTTTTTGGTGAGTTTTTAGGGATAAAAATGGCTATAGAATGAGGGATTTTCATTTATATAGGTATAGGTTCATTATCCAATTGCCTTGGAGTAAAAGGAACAATTTTCGGAATTTTTGAACTAGTCTGCATCAGGTCCGTGTCGCGGACCCGTCGCGGACAACTACTGTTTTTATGAAGTTTCACCAGAAATTTTTTTTGGCATAGACAAAGTATACCTTGTAAGTACTCGTTTTCCCACTCAATTTTCCCACTAAACAAGAATATGAAGTCGAATTTGCAAAATTCTGCACAGATTTTGAGATACTGAAAAAAATACATCATAGAGTCTTTTCGAGCTATGTGGAGGGATGTTTAAATATCCCTGATTTGAGATCTAATAGAATTACGATTTTGGGGGGGGGCATTCCTAGGCAGGTGTGGGGTGTTTCAATATCTCCCCCTTGGGAACATTCGTCCCCAAATGTCAAAAAGACGTATATAAGAAGAGTAATCATGAAGGAATCAGCCCCAACAAAAATGCAACAATGCACTTAAACACCTTTTTTGAAATGTTAACACAAGTGTTTAAATTATCATGAACTTGTCAATATAAATATGAATGTATGCAATGACATAGGGGCTGAAACATAAGACTTCAAATCACATAAAAGAGTTCAACATGTTATCATAAGCTTAAATTTAATGGAAGAGGTACGGATATCACTTTTTCATGCCTGCTCCGGCTCCCTGAGAGATTCTTTCAACTTGATGATTCTTCCAAAGGGACTTGACGAACACTACCCCTTACCAATCAACTTCTTCAACCCTTCCATCCAATACCTCCACCGGGACCTCTTCTTAAGGTAATTATCCTCCACATAACCCATAATCTTACAAGTTCTATAGCACTAGAGTCACCACCACATCCCTTCAACCTAAAAGCATGAAAAACTTGACAAACCATAACAATATCATAGACAATTCCCAAACTTATGCAACCTAATCAACATCCCTTTACACTCTATAAGGATTTACAATCCTCAACTCAATTGTCAACCTTAAATATACCTAACCCACTTGGTACCATAACCACTATCTCTCCCTTGGGAGACAACCTCCACTCTATAATCTTCTCACCCAAAACTTTCAACTCTAGTAAAGCGGAATCAAGGCCTTTCCTAATCTAGACCTCTTAACCCAAGGAGATTTGGAACCATCAAGAATGCTACACCACCATGCTCAACTTCCCTCAACCTAACTTCCAATCTAACCAACTGATG
>JAABOM020056764.1:0-15278 GCA_011800125.2 Solanum clarkiae | reverse complement strand
GGGTTGCTGTTTGCAGGTTTGGGTTAGTCAGTAAAACAGAGGAAACTCGGCCAAAATTTTGGTAGATTCCTTAGCTATTATAGTTGAAAACCTGGTTTAGTATTTGTCTGGGTGCCCAATCGGCACTAATGACGGTCCCTGGGTTGGGCCGTGACATTATGTGAAGCTCTTCACAAGAGTAACTAACAACATAATATAATGAACCTCATACCTACCATGCAACATTCAAGCTATCATTCTCATCACTATTTGGATTCTTATATCCAACATCACTTAATAATTCCCATGCCTTCCCTCACATCTCTTCAACCACAATTTTATTAACTACTACTATGAGGCACATCAAAATATTCTTACCTACCTATTAGACATAACAAAATCTTATCTCAATCTTCCTCTACACTTATAACTTAAGATGCAACAAGCATACCATAACTATCATTATAAGGAACACCACTCTCTCACATATGTCATGACTGAGCTACAACCATTCGCATCTGTATCAATACTAAAAGGAAAGAATCACATAGCGAAAAATCATCAGCATGATTCATTCAAAAAAATTGTTTTTCTTTTTATATTGATGACACTTAGCAAGATTGTCAAATTATCAAGGATATACAAAGGATCAAAATGATATGATTTGAGAACATTCATGACATAAATAATTTCACTGCCATTTTAGGTCATATCACGACTTTATGAAACAGAGCATACCTTGAATCATGAGAAAATATAACATGATTCATATATCATAGGGCTGAAAATTGAGTAGATTCATTGGATAAGAATAAGATCACAAAATAAAGGTACCATTTCTCATTCTCACTGAGCATAGACTTGAACAACATGAAGTACATGAATCCGGACAATAGGTATGGTGTTGATACAAAAGATAGGAGTAAAATATCTACTCAATTAATATATATATATATACACATATATATACAAACCAAAACGACTCCAAAAAGTGCCCGAAAATGTGCCTTGAAAATGTCCATAATCGTAATTTTCATATATCTCAAAATTCATATGTGATATCGAAAATTTGATTTTTTTTATTCTTGTTAAAGTGGAAAAATGAGTAGTAGATGGGTCTAAGCCCGATTTTAGAGAAACTATATCAAAAGTTAGTTTTCCAAATTTTTGCGAAAATAGTGAAGGTCTATGCCCTGGCGTGATGAGGCCATGATGCAGAATAGTGTATTTTGTTGCCAATTTTTTTTTAATTTGAACTAAGGCCTTGGGGTCTTGATACTAAACCTCCCTATGCGTAAAAACACTCATACTTAGTTATTTTTCAACCCCATATCATTCAAGACATTATCCAAAACCCTCTTCAACACTTAGACAAATATTTCACCCAAATTCAAGTATCCCCAATCTCATTTGGGGATCTAAAGGATTTCATTCAAGCTTCAAGTTCTCATATCAAATCTTCATCAAGGGAATCTCCAAAGTTCAGGTATGTGGGTTTCAACCATTGGGTCCTTTCACCCATGGTGCCCAACCTTACTTTTTACATAAATTGCATGTTTCTAAGTTGATTTACTTATGGGTCTTCCTCATTATAAATTTGGTTATAAACTATGTTGGGATTTCATAAAATTATGATTGTTTAAGGATGTTTTGAGCTATGAATCTAAAATCTCTGATGAGTTTTGATAAGGGGTTTCAATGTAATATGCAAGATGGTATTACCAAGTGTTAGCGGGTTAATTTACTTCAAGTTTTCTTGTATGATTTCACTCTTGAATTGCATGGTTTTATACTAGCATTACACACTCACCAAGTGTTTAATAAAATATCCGATTTAGAGTTCTTGAGTTATTGATAGTCTAATGCATGGTTTATGATTTAAGTAACTTTATAATTGCAAGATTTATATAAGTCTCCATTTTTGATGAGTTATTGAGTACTTACGCTGAGGTTTATGCATTTATGAATTGTGAAAGCCTACTAGATTGGGTTATGAACTACTTATATACCTTACCCTCTAGCACAAGGCCAATTTCTACATGAAGGGTTTATGAACTATGTTGTATACCTTACCCACATATATGGTTTGATGTTAAGCAATGTCTTATACTCATATGAAAGGGTTATGAACTATGTGGTACACCTCACCCTCATATGCGATTCAATATTTTGTATTATCTCATTTTCACATGTAGTGGTTATGACCTATGCTACCTTTTTACCCTCATGTGCTATTATCATCTCATGTTACATATAGGGGTTATGACCTATGCTACCTCTTTACCCTCATGTAATACTCATTATCTACTAGAAGGGGTTATGACCTATGTTATATCCCTCACCCTCTAGTACAAGGTTTTTGGAGGACCTAATCATGTCACCTTATTGTGTTAACAAGTTATGAAAGTCTGACTATTTTTCAAGCATGCTACTTCAAGCATTGTTCATGCATTCCACGTTGCTAATATACTATCTGTTGCTTATGATTATGCATTGTGATTATGTTTCCTATCAGTTCTTTCATTGAATCCTATATATTTAGTACATTCAAACATACTAACGCATACTCAATGCCTACATGATATTACCATGTAAGAACCAGAGTCCCACTTGATCATCTTCCTCCTCCTTTTGGCTTGTACTATCTTTGAAGCAAGTGTGGTAAGTTCTCAACTCCGAGAATGATATCTTTTGATCTTATGTTGTTCAAGAACTATCTTTATTTTATTGTATGCTTTTGATTATGAGGGTGATCTTGTAAAGTTGCATTAGCCCCCGCTCAATTCTAAGTTTAGAGGTGTTGTTGGATAAGTTATGTAATGATGCTTTGAGCTTTGTCTCTCTTGACTCTTGTATGTTTTAAGTTATGAAAGATTCCTTTAGACCTTTTTATCCGTAGTTTATGTTATCTTATTGATGTTTAATTACTTCCGTAATCAAGCATGTGTACTGATATGCTAAGTGTCTTGTTTAGGGTCCCTTTGGGTTCCCCATTCATAGTGTCACGTCTAGGACCTGGGTCCAGGTCGTGACAAAGATGGCACCAGAGTACTATGTTGTTAATGGTCCATTGCATCCAACACACCGTGTCGATAGAGTCTTTTTCATGGTTGTGAAGTACACCACAACTATGAGTAAGAGACTATGTAGCATTTTAGGAAATATTTCTCTTCTTCTTGATCTATGATGTGCTATAAAAGTTAAGGTAAGGTTTTTTCCCTAACAAATTTTCTTTGCTATGATAGATCATGCCTATCCCACGAGAAAGAAGAGCTCATACACCCGAAGAGCCACCAGCCTACCCCGCTCCTCAAGATCCTCAATGGGGAGGGGCTACCAAGATTGAGTTCTGGAATACTATGACCATGTTGGCCCATGCCATAAATAATCAAATCAACCAAGGGGCCCAAGCCCCTCATGCTCCTACTCCGGCCTCTAGGGTTAGGAGATTTACAAGAATAAACCCATCGGAATTCCATAGGTCTAGGGTGGATGAGGACCCTCAAGAATTCATAGATGAGATGTATAAGGTGTTGTCCATCATATATGTATGTTTGTAGGAAAAGGCAGATCTAGGGGCTTATCAACTAAAAGGTGTATCTCAAATTTGGTTTGTGTAATGGAAGATGGAGAGGGGAAATCATGATGCCATTCCTTTGGAGGAGCTCAAAGCCATTTTCCTCAATTGGTTCTTCCCTCTTGAGTTGAGGGAGGCTAAAATGATGGAGTTCATAAATCTTAAGTAAGGTTCCATGAGTGTGAGGGAATATGCTCTTAAGGTCATCAAGCTTTCCAAGTATGTTCTACATTTGGTGGCCATGTCGAGGTCTAGGATGAACAAATTAGTAATAGGTGTATCTGACTTGGTGAATAAGGAGTGTCGTGCCACCATGTTGATAGGTGATATGGACTTGTCTTGACTCATGTCATATGCCAAACAACTCGAGGAGAAGAAGCTTAGAAATAGGAGAAGTGGGGAGTCTAATGAAGTGCTATCAAAATACAGCATATCTGATGCCCAAAACAAGGGATTTTATGAGTTCTTAATGCTACTTTTTACAGTTTTTATGTGTTTTTGTGTTGTACTTGTAGAAAAGTTAGGTTGGCATGATTTTGAAGAAAAGTTGCAAATTTTGTTGAATCATAAGACATAGAGCTCACCTACGAGTCGTAGCCCAAGCTATAAGTCGTAGAGTATGTCGTAGCAAGAAATAGAGAACAAAATTAAAAAATTTGCCAAGTGGAGGTCACCCCTACGAGGCTATCCTATAGTCGTAAGTCTCACCATGACTAGTATAGGTGGACTCGTAACAGGAATCAGAGAGCCAGAATGTTAGACGAAAAACTGATGGGCAAGACTACGAGAGGAACATACGAGTCATAGCCAAGCAACGACTCGTACCTGTGGATCATACTAGTTTAGTCCAAGATGTTGAGAACCTGATACGAGACCCCGACTATGACTCATTGGTCACCATACGAGTCACACCTACAAGGCATACTAGTTGACAACTATCTTTTCTGTGTTATTTTTAAGGTTTACTTGTAAACACTTTAAATATATTAAGTTAGGTTTTTATGAAGAGATTCCAGATTTTAGAAGATAGGACTTGCCTTTGAATATTCTCTCAAGAATATTTTAGGGTTTTAGATTAGTTTATTATTTTCTCTTGGAAAACCCAATTTAGGGATTGCAAATCTTGCTTTGTATTCATTGTTGATCAATCAATCTTTTGGGTTTGCAACTTGTGGTGCCTATACTTTTCAGTGTTTTTGGTAAAACTTTCACTTATGTCTTGTATTTGCATTTTTGCTTGTTTTGCCTTAGCCATGAGTATCTAAGCACCCACAACTTGGGGTTGTGGTAATAATGGGTAGTTGACTTGAAATAACCTAGGTTTATCGCATTTCTACGATTAGGATTTGCATGTATTGTCTATTTCCCTTCATTATG
The DNA here is from genome assembly GCA_011800125.2 of Solanum clarkiae. Taxonomy (NCBI): domain Eukaryota; kingdom Viridiplantae; phylum Streptophyta; class Magnoliopsida; order Solanales; family Solanaceae; genus Solanum; species Solanum clarkiae. The sequence continues at coordinate 10,345 of JAABOM020056764.1, read as the reverse complement.
ATTGTCGTTTGGTGATGACCAATATCATAGCCCGCTTACTATCACTAGCTTGACCAAGGTAGTAATGAATAGGAAAAGGGAAGTAGATGACAGGATTTGATTGATGTGTTCTCGTCTAATCAACCAAACTTGACCAAGGGGAGGTTGACTGGGACAATTGGTAATGGCTAGTTGGCATGCCATGGTGGCTGACCAAGCGTCGTGGTTAAATTTGACCTTCACCTTCACAATAGGGTTGGAAGAACCTAAGTTACTATCCTGCATGCGAATTTCTAGTTGTAGTTATGTTACCTAGGGTAATTGAGTCAATGAACCATGGTGAACACAATTCCCAAGTTCTCCCTAAAATTAAATGTTTTCTCGCATCATAGTTTAATGTTTATTTTACTTTGTTTTTTAATCACAAACTCCCCCCCCCCCCATTTAGAGATTTTAGTTATTTATGCCTGAAATGATTAGTAGTGGATTCTTGTAGTTAAGCCCCGTTTTCCCTGCGGATTTGACCCTAACCTTCGGTTAGGTTAATTACTGATAGCGACCGCTTTCTTATTGGAGCGTGAACATCATCAAAAAATTATGGCGCCGCTGCCGGGGACTACGACTAGGTTCTGACTTGAATTCCAGTGGGAAGAAGTCTAGTCTCAACCCCTCACTGACCGCAGATAGTGTGTCCTAAGGATGAAGGAGATATATGATCAGGGTTTAGAGCCTAAGCGACAAGGCAAACCGGTGCGGTAATTTCATGAAGAATCATGACTAAACGACTCAGGGTTGGATAAAGTACCTGGGTTGGATGCAGAGTTAGATAGAAATGGGCACAATGTACTGCACAACAGTTGGGCAAGTACAACCCCTTCGTAGTTCATGATTTTTATACAGCATATCTTGCTACACTCCGCTGGGGTTTACCAAAAAACAAAAAGCCCATGGAGCAGCTAAGTGTACGGGTGGTGCAAGTTTGAGGTAGGAGAGTTCCTATTTTAGAGAAGACTATTTGCCGGGTCTAGTTTGGGCCCACTTACAGAGTGTCTCAGTCTACCACAGAATATAAAGGACGAATTGACCAGATCAGGAGAGCAGTGACTGGGAAGAACATCGGGGCCAGGATAGAGCTTCTATGATGGATTTCTAGTTACAAACCATGCAAATCCTATTATCATGGCTCACCTCTCTTTTCGGGCCAAGTGTCATGACTCAAGCCTAGGGCCTAGACGTGACCGGCGAATGGGGAACCTGAAGGAACCCCAAACAAGCCTCATAGCATATCATTACACATCATTGGTTGTTGAAGCAATGTAAAGCAATGTAAGAAACATAAACAAGGGGAATTGGGACAAAGGAGAGAGAGATTTACATTTAAATAGCTTGAATATCATAAGCGAGCCAAAGCTAGAGCATAAAATATAACATGTCCAACAAAACCTCTACTACATAGAGAAGAGAGGGGGCCAAGACAAGTAAATCGGCTCACCCTCATAGTTAATACATACTTAAAAGAAAGATAGTCTTAGAACATAGTATAAGAGAGTAATCGTTGTCCCCGGAATGGAGGACTCACCAAAGGATAACTTGAACAATCCTTCTAGACATAAAAAGAATCAATAAGAGCTCTAGTTCCTACATGGTAACATCATGTGGGCATAGAGTATGTGTAGAAGATACCAAGCTAAATTTCCAAAGCACAAACCCCTTGGTAGGTTAGTGATGATAGCACCCATCACCCTAGTGTGTGAGGTACAAACCCCTCATCAAGGTTAGTGATGATAGCACCCATCACCCTAGTATTTGAGGTCCAAACCCCTCATCAAGGTTAGTGATAATAGTACCATCACCCTAGTGTGTATGATACAAAACCTTCATCAAGGTTAGTAATGATAGAACCTATCACCCTAGTGTGCTATATTTCCAAAGTACAAACCCCTTGGTAGGTTAATGATGATAGCACCTATCACCCTAGTGTGTGAGGTACAAACCCCTTACCAAGGTTAGTGATGATAGCACCCATCACCCTAGTGTGCTAGATTTCCAAAGTACAAACCCCTCCGTAGGTTAGTAATGATAGCACCCATCACCCTAGTGTAACACTTTACATAGGATTCATCACATACATAAGATCATTTCATCATCATATGGTCATTCAACTCAGAAGACATGCATTGGACCTTCAATTCTTCAAGAAACCATAACCAGACATTTTATCAAACATTTGGCGGGTGTGTAATGGGGCTAAAAGACTATGCAATTAATAGATGATATCATGCAAGAAACTCTGTTGTAAAACCATCAATCAACACCTTGCAAGACCCCCAAGACATTCATATCAAAACCCCTCATCAAATCTAACATTAGATCTAAGATTTAGAGCTCAAAACATGCTAAAACAACCATACTTTCATGAACTCAAATCATTATGCAGTAAGTTTTTCAATATATAAGACCCACATGTAAAATCAACTTTAAATCATTCTATATAAGTAAAAAGGAGATTTAGGCATAATGGGTGAAAGGACCCAATGGTTCAACACTACATACCTTGACTTTAGAGAACCCTTGAAGAAGATTTGATATGGAGACTTGAAGCTTGAGTGAGATCCTTGATGAAATCCTTAAGATTGGTCTTGAGTTTGGGACTTGAATTTAGGATGAAATATGAGTCTAAGTGTTTGAGTGAGTATTGGGGAATGTTTAGGATGATATGAGGGTGAAATAAGGCTAAGTATTGGTATTTTCAAGTGTGAGAACCCTTAGGACCAAGACTTAAAAGTCTTGGTTTGAAAACATTAAAACAGGAACCAAAAATAACAGGGACGCATCGCGGAAGTAAGGTGGATTTGTCTCTGGAAATTGCGTTTTCCGCAGAAATGAGTTCTATGAAAATGGGCATAAATCATTCATACAAACATGGAATGAGGTGAACGTAAGTGCATTGGGAAGCTAATTTAATGATATTTAATTTGGTAGTTAGTGGTCCATCAGTTTTTTGCGTGCTAAGAGATATGCCTATTCAAAGTTGACCCTCCGAAATAACATTTTTTGTGATTTTTGGATTTTTATGCGGTTTCTCTAAAATTCTGGTTAGACCCATTTCCTACTCAATTTGACCACCTGGACAAAAATATGAATTTGGAATTTCAAAATAATGAAGAGATTTTTAGATATATGGAAGTTAAGGTTTCGGGTATTTCCGAGGCACATTTTTGGGCACTTTTGGGGTCCTTACAATATCTCCCCCTTGGGAATATTCGTCTCCGAATGTAAAAGAGATGTACAAGACAAGAGTGATCATCAACAAATCCGTCCTAACAAGAATACAATATAACATGTAAAATACCATTTACAAATTCTCAACATAAGTGTAAAATCATCACAAGTTTACAAACTTAAACATGAATGTATATGAATGGCTTAGGGGCTGAAATATGAGACTTGAAATCATAGAAAAGGACTTGATGTGTTATCATAAGCTTGAATAGAATGAAAGAGGAACGGATATTTTTTCTTTATGTTTGCACCGGCTCCCCGAGAGACACGTACAAATGGACGACTCCACCAGCAAGGCCTTAACGAGCACCACATTGACATTAGCCAACTTCTTCACTCATCCATCCATACCTCCACTGGGACCTTCTCCTAAGTTAACTAATCCTCCATAACACCTACAACCTCAAAGAGCTCTATAGTACTAGAGTCACCAACACATTCCCTCAACCTAGAAGCATGCCAAACCGGACAATCCTACTCCTATCCACATGCAAATTCCCAAACTTATGCAATCGTACCAACCTCCTCTACACTCTATAAGGACTCATAATCCTCAACTCAATTGTCAACCTTAAATACACCTAACCCACTTGGTACCGTAACCACAATCTCCCCCTTGGGAGAAAACCTCCACTCTATCATCTTCTCACCCAAAACCTCCAACTCTAATAAGGCGGAAACAAGGCCTTGCCTAATCTAGACCGCTTAACCCAAGAACAATTAGAACCATCAAGAACACTACACCACCATTCTCAACTTCCTTCAACCTACTTCTAATCTAACCAACTAACGGATCCCACTAGTCTCCTCCTTGCCACTACTATCCACACATGTTAGGGTACCTAGAGAACCAACCGCAACATTAGCCTTACTAGGGAAAATTAATGCACACTTATTCATAATCCTTAAAGAATCCTAACCACCTTCTTCCTATCTACAATGCACATCTATCATATTTAGCAAAAAACCTCTCATCCTCCAAGACTTGCAACACTACCCCCAAATAATTTACAAGTTCCAAACAAATCAACAACTCATCACTAGAGGCCACCACAAACATATCAAGGTAGGGTTTTAAGACCCTATTCATGAAGCCCATAGACATAGACAATGCATAAATCAACCAAATAACTCCACAAATACTAATAATGCTCACTTCTAATCCGAAAAGACACCTAGGGATATCACCCATCTTCATCCTCACTTGGAGACAAAACCCGAACCAAAGATCAATCTTAGAGAAATGACTATCCCATCGTAATTGACCAAATAGATAAACCATCCTCAACCATCATATTACAATCTTACAGGTTCTACACTAATTAGAAGCATGTTATGCAAGTAGCCAAACTACTACAAGACCTCCAACCCATAAAGCTAAGTTCAACCAAGATCACAAGACATGGCTTTATGCAACAAGAACATGGGGAAACCCTTATATACCCTCCTCTTTTAATCCATCGGTGCTAAGTCGTCATCCCACAAGAACACTTATAACATACATATACGTACTTTCAAAGAGGCAATAGTAATTTTTCTTTTCGAATCATTTCAATGCACAATTGGCTTAAAAGCCAAACACCATTCATAATAATTCATACTTAGGCTCAAATGCCAAAATCATAATTTCATAGTCATAATATTCATGCAAAAGAATTGCTCATTCATACACAAAATGGTGCAAGTACCTCAATGCTAAATGAGCCAAAACCAAAGACATATGTGTAATCACAATATTGTCATAACCAACATTTTGTCAAATCCATACCATAAAACAAAATTGGGCTTAACCCTTAACATAATTTCTCAAAATAATTCATGTACATGAATGTATATGCTATGATCAATGAGGGAATGACATGGATAATTAAGACTCAATCTAAAATCAATATTTATAATATGAAATTGAAGTGAAAATATAATTAATTTCACATTTAAATCCATAGTGTAATCTCTAATGCATAAGCAATTAAAAAAAGGGACATGCATACTTATAATTTTATAAACCCAAAGTAAATCCTCATATAATGGTTTAAGTCATATTAAAATCAACAAATAATCACTACCCATGTATCAAAAGAGTTTAAGGAATCATAATATTCAAAACATCAAATTAAAGTAAGCAAAATCCATGTAGGGTTTCTTAAAAATACATTTGGGTCTCCTCAATTTGAAGGGATCAAGGATCAACCCTCATATATGTGAATCCCACTAGCACCAAGGAATAACACAAGAAATAGCAACCTCCAGACCTATCAAATCACCCTAATCAAAACATTGATCACAACATTGGTCTCACTTGGGGTCAACTAAGTCATAGGAATAACAACGGAAGAGAACATACTCACAATCTCCGGCAATAGCCCACTAAACTCAAGAAGCTCCTAACACCTAAGGGACTTAAGGTCTAGTCTAATAGCTAATCAACTTCGTCTTACTAGGGTCCACCTTAATGCCATCACCCGGAATCACACGACCTAGGAAGGCAACCTCTTACAATCAAAATTCCCATTTCACCTATCTAGCATCCAACCTCCTTCCTTACACTTGTAGCACTACCTTTGAATGACTCACACGCACTACCTCATTAGGAAATGAACCATCCTATCATCACCAAAACCACCATAAGCCTATTAGAGTCAGGACTAAAGATCTTGTTCATGAGACTTATAGGAATAACGGGTGTACTAGTCAAACCAAAAGATACTACCCCAAATTCAAAATATCCGAAAGGACATTCAAGTCCTCATCTACCACCACCAACAATTCTACAAACAAAACAACTTAGGTTTAACACCTCCAATTCTCACAAAATGATAAATGCAACCCATTAGAGACCCAATTGTACCTTAAGACATGAAACAGACCTACCCCTATCCTATCACTTGGCCACTACGTCATGACTCTTCTATTCAAGAACCATTTCATTAGGGAATCAGGATCTAATTCTATGGGTCCTACCATCCATGAAGACACAACATGCAAGAAATCATTCCATCCCTAGTATGACATCAAAATCCATCGCGCCAACTCCAACAAGCCACAAGGCAAGATCTAATGCAATACAAACCCAGATCAATACCTATGAACTTTCTAGCAATAATATACCCAACCAACAGGTAAACATCGAAGGTTCACATCACAACTCGGGACACACAAGAAGTCCACTAACAACAAAAAGTAAAAATGAAAGAATTAGTGAAACTCGGATCCACCAACGTCAAAACCTTCAACTTACCTTTCTTTGCCTTCCTCTTTGAAGCGACAATATCAACTAAAATAGCAAAGAACGAATAGAGCAAAGAACATTTGTTAGAGGGAAAATCCCTATCTAACTTCTAAAGTAAGACATAGACCATGAAGAAGGGAAACATTTCTTAAAATGTCTTATAGCGCCCTACTCATAGTTGTGGTACACAACACAACCATGAATAAGACTCTAATTGAAATGGTATGTTGGACTCTGAGGATCTGTTAGTCTAGTGCTCTGATACCAAGTTTGTCATGACTCAAGCCTAGGGCCTAGACATGACCGACGGATGGAGAACCCGAAGGAACCCTAAACAAGCCTCATAGCATATCATTACACATCCTTGGTCAAAGAAGCAATTTAAAGCAATGTAAAAAATGTAAATAAGGGGAAATGGGACTAAGGGAGAGAGATATTTATACTTAAATAGCTTGAATATCATAACTGATTCAAAGCTTAAGCATAATAACATGTCTAACAACTCCTCTACTACATGGATGAGAGCGGGGGGGAGGGGGGGAGGGAGGGGGCAAGACAAGTGATCTGGCTCACCCTCATAGTTAATACATATATAAAAGAAAGATAGTGTTAGAACATTGTATAGGAGAGTAGTCGTTGTCCTTGGAATGGAGGACTCAACAAAGGCTAGCTTGAACAATTCGTCTAGCCATAGGAGGAATCAATAGGAGCTCCAGTTCCTACATGGTAACATCATGTAGGCATCGAGTATATGTTAGTACGTTTGAATGTACTAATTACGTGGAATGTAATGCAATAAGAGATAAGAATCGTAATTCAAAATGCATAACAATAGGCAATAGGCATAATATATAGAAATATGATATGTATGAACAATGCATAGGTAAGACATGCTTAAGTAACTCATGCTCCTATAGGATATCATATGTGTAGAAGATACCAAGCTAGATTTCCAAAGCACAAAACCATTGGTAGGTTAGTGATGATAGCACCCATCACCTTAGTGTGTGAGGTACAAATCCCTCATCAAGGTTAGTGATGGTAGCACCCATCACCCTAGTGTGTGAGGTACCAATCCCTCATCAAGGTTAGTGATGATAGAACCTATCACCCTAGTGTGTTTGGTACAAACCCTTTATCAAGGTTACTGATGATAACACCCATCACCCTAGTATGCTAGATTTCCAAAGTACAAACCCCTTGGTCGGTTAGTGATTATTGCAGCCATCACCATAGTGTGTGAGGTATAAAACCCTCATCAAGGTTAGTGATGATAGCAGTCATCACCCTAGTGTGGTAGATTTCAAAAGTACAAACCCTTTGGTAGGTTAGTGATGATAGCACCCATCACCCTAGTGTGTGAGGTACAAAGCCCTCATCAAGGCTAGTGATGACTGCACCCATCACCCTAGTTTAACAATTTATATAGGATTCATCATATATGTAAGATCATTTCATCATCATATAGTCATTTAACACATAATACATGCATTGTACCTTTAATTCATTAAGAAACTATAACCGAATATTTTATCAAACACATGGTGGGTATGTAATGGGGGTAAAAGACCATGCAATTTGGAGATGAAATCATGCAAGAAAATTTGGTATAAAATGATCAATCAACACCTCACAACATCCCCAAGACAGTCACATCAAAACCTCTCATCAACTCCAACATTAGATCCAAGATTTAGAGCTCAAACCTGCTAAAACAACCAGACTTTCATGAACTCAAATCACTGTGCAGTGAATTTCTCAATATACAAGACCCATATTTAAAATCAACTTTAAATCATGCAATATTAGTAAAATAAAGGCTTAGACACCATGGGTGAAAGGACCCAATGGTTCAACACCACATACCTTGAATTTGGAGAACGCTTGATGAAGATTAGAATTTGAGACTTTAAGCTTGAATGAGATCCTTGATAAAATCCTTAAGATTAGTCTCGAGTTTGGAACTTGAATTTAGGATGAAATATGAGTCTAAGTGTTTGAGTGAGTACTGGGGAATGCTTAGGATGATATGAGGGAGAAATAAAGCTAAGTATAGTTATTTTCAAGTGTGAGAACCCTTAGGACAAAGACTTAAAAGTCTTGGACCAAAAAAGTTTAAACAGGAACCAAAAATAATAGGGGTGCAGCGTGAAAGTAAGGCGGATTTGTCTTTGGAAATTGCATTTTCCGCACAAATGAATTCTACAAAATGGGCATAAATTCTTCATTTAAACTCAGAATGAGGTGAAACCAAGTGCTTAGAAAGCTAAATTAAAAGCTTTAAGTTGGTAGGTCATGGTCCACTCAATTCTTTGTGTGCTAAGAGATAGTCCCCTTCAAAGTTGACCCTCCGAGATAGCATTTTTTGTGATTTTTGGATTTTGATACGGTTGCTCTAGAATTCGGGTTAGACCATTTCCCACTCAAATGGACACCGTAAACAGGAATATGATGTCTGATTTTTGAAATAATGAATAGATTTTTAAATATATGGAAATAAAGATTTCACGTACTTTTTAGGCATATGTTTTGGCACTTTTTGGGGTCGTTACACCAAGTTTTGGTGGTCCATTATCCGTTGGCATATCTGGCCTACTTTCATGGATAATGTGAATACCTTGGAGCAGGCTATATTATTACCCAGCATCTTGGCTGGTGTGACATAGATTGGGCCCGGATCATCTCGGAGCAGATCCATGAGGCAGCCGTTCGGACAAACACCTCACTCCCATTTCCTATTTTATTCATTGCTTATACAGTGCAGTGGGTGTTCCTATTGACCCACACTGGGACCAACACATCGAGGATACACGGACCATGGTTCTCAGCCTAATAAAAGCTGACGAAAACCTGGTAGCCTTACCAAGAGCAACTTCACCCATTTCAGAGTCATTCCCAATGGAGTCTCCAACTCAAAGTGCATCTCTAGCTACTACCAGCACTATTTCAGTTGCTACAGAGCCTATTCCAGTTGTGGAGATCGAGTCCATATCATCCTCCAGTACTCCAGGACTAGTAGCAGCTACATCACAGGTTGATTCACTTACTTTTGTTATTGCTTTTCAGGCATTATTACGCAGGGTGACTACAGTGGAGTCCAAACTTCAGGCTCTATCTGCACAGGTCAGACCTTGGGTTGACCAGACCGTACGGGACTCAGATGAGAGGATAAAGGCATTCGCCCGTGATCTGGTATATGAGTGAGTTAGAGTGGTGGATGCCGGAGTAGATGCTTTCGAGGCAAGAGTCCATCGGAGACTTGAGGGCACCAGGACTACTGATACGATCATGGTGATTGAGGAGTTAGCCAAGTTTAAGGCCGAGTTGTTGCAGATGTTGTTGTCCCCGGGTGGTATCGGCGGGCAATGAGGCATTCGAGTGGCTAGCTGACTATCTGGATGTCTCTGAGAAGAGGCCCCTTGAGTATGATAATGATCCAAAGTAGACTCAGAAGAGGCCGAGACCAAAGGAGGAGTCCATACCCGAGGCGATGGTGTAGGAGTCGCTATTATTAGTGGCTATTCAACGAGATTGGGAGCAGCACACCCCATATAGAGAGGGTAGTTTGTGGAGGAGATAGTGTCCCAGGACCTTACAGATCAGCCAGAGATCGGTGCTTGATACACCATGGTGTTTGACTTTTTTTGACCCCAGTTCTTAAATTTGTCGTTATGGATATTTTGTCCTTTTGTTAAGATAACTTTCTCATTATGTTGGTTTTGAATGTTTATGTTGAATAATGTTTTGTTACTTTAATTTTGGATATTAGTTTTTAAATATTGGTTTTAATGTATGTATGTTTGTATGTGTGTGTTTTTGATATATATATATATATATATATATATATATATATAT